>PVKM010002848.1:0-47223 GCA_004027735.1 Carollia perspicillata
GTCGGCTACCCTGGGCTGGCTCTGGGCTTCTCGGAGGCTATGGATGACCCCCCACCACCACGGCCCTCTGCATGTGAGAGCCCCGTTTCTCTGGACGTCTCTCGGGCATTTCTCTGGATGTCAGTCCCGTTTCTCAGGACTCACACATGTGAACAGTCACCAAACCTGGCGCAGAACCCTTACAAATCGTGGGGCACTGCCACTGCAAAGGCGCCTCCACGGCCACCGCAGCCCTGCCCTGGAAGCCCACCGTGGAGTCCTACACGCAGAGTGGGGCCGGGGCGCTGGCCGGCCCACCGGCCTTCATGCTGGCAGGCATGCGTGGAACCGCAGGCACGCTCGCCCACGGGAAAACTACAGAAGAGAATCAACCTCCCCGAGAGGGTGCCAGCTCTCTTGGAGTAAGATGCAGACTTATTTGGGGAGCGAGTCAGTAAAATTCCACTGATGCACCACAGACCCAGTTATTTTTACCCTTCTGCACACCCATAAATAGAAGGGAGTCTGAGAGGCCAGCAGGTCTTCACTATTCACACCTATTCACACTTTACCACTCTGGAGGCAGCCCTGTCTCACTGCAGTCAGGCCAGACCTGGAGACACAGCCACAGCCAATCTGGGGCCTCCGCTCGCACACATGCACAGGCCTGACACTGGACTACAAGCCACACGCTCTCCAGTTCCCTCGCCTGCTCGGGCAACCACTCGGCCCCAGTCCAGCCACTTCTAGTGGGAAGAGGACCCCGAACCAGCACATGCAGCCCAGGTCCGACACTGAGGGGCTCTGGCAGGGTGCCTGCCTCTAGGACCCCAGCAGGGTCTAGGTGAGCATCTGTCCCTTCCACACCTGCCTCACCGCCCGCTCTTACACCCCGAGGAGTTCCGTGAAAACGCTCCACTGCACCTCACCCTTTTGGCAGACTGATGAAGGTGGCCGGGGAGCATGGGAAGGTACGAAGGAGAGAAACCCTAGGGGTCCTGCAAGAGACCACAGCAAATGCAGGGCTGAGAAGGAACCCCAGTCCTTAGAAGAACCCTCGGCTCCAAGTCCTGCTCCAGTGCTCTCCAGACACTGCCCGGTGACAGCAGGTGGTGGCGGGGCCGGAAGCCTCCATTGGAACGCTGGTCCAGGAGACCCAGGCGTCCTCAGCACCCCAGCCTGGTCCAAACGGCAACAGGGGTACCTGGTCAACTCCTCTGTGTTCCTAAAGTCACATCACCTGGGGGACAGCTGACATGGCAAGGGACTTCTCCTGGAAAACAGTCTTGATCGGCAACAGCTGTCTGAAATACCGCCCCCGCCCTGATAATGGTGACCTGGCCCAGGCTCCACTCTGCGGCCCGCTGCAAGGCGGAGCAGCACCTTTTGCAAGTCCTCACCCGAGAATTTATTTACTGATTTCAGCGGGGGGAGGGGGAGAGAAAGAGAAAAAACATCGATCAGCTACCTCCTGTATGTGCCCTGACTGGGAATCGAACCCGCAACCTTTTGATGCACAGGACAATGCTCCAACCAACTCTACCTCCCCCAGAGACAGAGCTGAATGTCTCTGTGGATCCGCTTGGGAACTTGATCATGATGTTAAGTTGTTCCAAAGACCAAATTGGTTCCCAGGTACAAACAACAAACTTACAGACAGATGTCCTCAATGTCACCTGTTTCTGAAGTGGGGACTGAACGAATTAAGATCTGTGCCAAAACGACCGCTTTGTTGTTGTTGTCGTTGTTGTTGCTTTGCATAAGCCGCGTACACAGACCTGGTCTAGCAATAAACACTAGGTGCCACTCTCAGTGCACCAACCCCTGAAACAGCAGCAGCTCTCCTACCGACGCACTGTCCTACCCGCACCTTCCTCCTGGGCCACCCCAGCGTGTGCAGCAGAGGTGTGTCTGGGGAGAGGAGGAGTGGGTGGGAGGAGGGCAGAGATGGCCACCCGGCGGGATGGGACGTGGCTGCAACAGAGGCCTGGGTGTCGGCCTGGGCCAGGCAACCCCTGCTGTGCTGGGCCCCTGCCCTTTTCTTTTTTTAACTTTTATTTATTGATTTTGCAGACAGAGAGAGGAACGGAGGGAAGAAGGGAGGAAAAGAGGGGGTGAGGGAGATCGAGAGAAACATTGATTTGCTGTTCCACTCACTGAAGCGTTCATCGGTTGATTCTTGTATGTGCCCTGACCAGGGAGCGAATCTACAACTTTGGCACATCAGGACGACATTTGAACCAACTGAGCTGCCCGGCCAGGTCCCTGACTCACTCGAAAACTCCTCGACATCAGCAACTGCAGCAATCACAAGAACCTCCCTGAGACCCAGGAGCAGCACAAGGCCACGTCACTGCTCCCCGTAAAGCGTGAAAGCAGCAGACGTACTGCGCCAGCAGCACCACCGCGCAGGACAAGTCTGCGGAGGGCCTGAGGCTCCGCACGCCAGCTACTCACTGCTCTCACAGCCCAGCCTCGGGTTGCAGCCCAGGGCCCCACCAAAGTGGCCGACAGCGCGCACCTCCTGTGGGCTGGGACGGGGACCCCGCGTTCGACCCGCCGCACAGACGCCGCAGTTTTCGGTGGAGCACGTGTGTGACTAGCGCGGCACAGACCACGCTTCGGAAAACATTGCCTTACAAACCAAACAAACAGCTGACTCTAATTCAGCCCAGAAAAACAAGCTGCAAACAGGAAGCTCCCCAACGGGGGCCGGCACCGCGCCCGTGTCTACGTGCAGCACACGCGCACACACGCTTTAAGAGTGCTCTTCTCCTTTGGTGGGCGTCCGAGGGAACCGAGGGGCAGAAACACCCCCTCACGTACAGATGAGCTAACAGACGGCGGCCCAGAGCTCATGGGCCACACGCACCTTGTCAGGACCCAGGAGTGCGGGCTTCGTTCTGGCCCAGCTCCAGGTGACTTCCCAGAATCTGAACCTGTCCCGTCCACAGAAGGGCACCAGCACCCCGAGACCCTGCCCTGCTGGTCCTCAGAGGGCTGAAGACAAGCACGTTAGCACAGACGTCTCAATGTGAGGTCCACCGCCGGCAGCGGCAGCAGGCCGAAGCACCCAGGCCCAGTGAGAAGGGTGTGGGGGGAGCACTGGTCACACCCACGCTCCTCGCAGGCAGGCGGAGCCCTGCGAGCATGCGGCAGCCACGAGAGCAACTCCCCCCACCCCCACCACCGCCCCCATGCCCTCCATCAGGGACCCTGGCCGCCCACTCCTGACCAAATGTAGGCACGCCTCTTTAAACATATGGGCCAAAGGGTTCATAGCCTTGCTGTTACGGCCAAACCCCTTTGTGGTTAAGTTAAAAAAAAATGTTATACACACAACCTCTATCCCTTGCTGTTACTGTGACTCTGGAAGAGAAACAGACGCTGTGTGTTTCATGTTGCCTAGCAACACCAGGCACTCTCCTCAGAGGTGTTCTGGGGAGCAGAACACTGGCACAGAACCAGGTGAGGCCATTGGAAGGGAAGACGGGCAACGTGGGCCCCGTCTCAGGTGAGCCTCCACCCGGGCCTGCCATAGGACTGCACCTGCACAGGACCACGAGCTCCACATGACTGCATGCGGCACCCAGAGGGTCACAGAGCGCCTCTCAGAGCGCCTCTCCTGGGTCCCCATGCCAATGTGTGTGGGACTGTCACCACCCGAGGTCAGTGTCCCAGGATGCAGGAACCAAAGAAGCTTCATGACGAGCTCAAGGACTACCGCCACCGCAGAGTTCTCCTCCTGGCCCCTGTCCGCCACCTAAACCGCAGACCCCGCCCTCCCATCTCCTACTCCCAGAAAACCCAATGAGAGGAGATTCTCCCCTCAAACCAGAAACCAGGTGCACAGAAAAGATACCACTAGGGCTTCAAGAAGCTTCGTACCAACTCAACAAACCAGTCTCAAATAATTTCTATAAAGGATCATTTGAGGAAATTGCTGTATACTATGAGAAAAAATTTCATCACAAAAAATTGTGATTGGTTGAGTAGATAAAGGTGAATTAGGCTGTCCCTGGCTGGTGTGGCTCAGTGGACTGAGTGCCAGCCTGCGAGCCGAAGGGTTGCCGGTTCGATTCCCAGTCAGGACACATGCCTGGGTTGCAGCAAGGTCCCCAGTAAGGGGAGCACAAGAGGTAACCACACATTGATGTTTGTTTCTCTTTCTCCCTCCCTTCCCCTTTCTCTAAAAACAAATGAATAAAATCTTCTTTAAAAAGAAAGGTGGATTAGGCTAGATTGGGTTGGATTAGGTTCTCATTATACATTTTGCTTGTTATCTGCAACCTACATACCTACTAAGAATGTGCTGAGTATGTGACCAACACACTGCTCACCGAGGCAGTTTCTAGGCCAACATTAAAGAGCCATACTTAGGTTGATGGGAAGAAGTCCCCCACAATCGAAAGCCCCTAACGCTGCTGCCCCCAGCACAGCCTGTGCTCACACGGATCCCACCATCAGGGCTGGTACCGCCCACCGCCTCCCATCTCTGAGGCCCACCAGCCTGGCTAAGCACCCGGGCACCACCTGGCAGGGCTCTGACTGTGAAGTTGTGACAGTCTCAGACGAGTCCATTAACGAGCACCCTTCACGGGGCTGCGCAAAGGCCTCTCTCAGCGGCGCACCGAGAAGCTTACCCTCCTCTGCTGTGCCGCTGGCTGTGGGTGGACATCCTGTAAGGAAGGGCGCGTTCGCCCAGGTTCTCCAAGGTCCGCACTATCGCTCCTCTGTCCATCAAGGCGCCGATCGTCCGTTTCAGAGCAGCAGCAGTCTCTGGCTGTTTTGTTTTGTTGTTTTCAAAAAGAAGAAGAAAGCACATAAGAATCAATGTAAGAACTAGAACGATTAAGTTTGGTCACAACGGCTTTACCATTAGAAAACTTTGGGTAGAAGCAACAGAAACTATTTCTGGTTATCTTATATTTTAACAAAAGGGAGAGAGGGAGGGAGGGAGGGACAGAGAGAGAGAGAGACAGAGTTAACGTGAAGAGGTGCAATAGCTCACAGGTGCGAAGGACACTCTGAAGAACCAGGCCTCGGAGAGGGCGGGACCAGAGCAGCTCCAGGGGTCTGGGAGGCGGGAACTAATGGGCGGCTTCTTCACAGCACTGCGGCCGGGAGGGATCAGCGTCGGTCACTGTCAGTCCTTGCATCCCGTGCCTCGCGACAAAACTCCAGGGAAAGAGCGCCCTCTCGGCAGCACGCTGGCCATCCCCGCAGAACCCCAGCCGGTGGGAAAAGCGGTCACCCCCCAAGAAAAGACGGGAGACTGTAACCACGAGTGGGAAAGGACGAGTAAGACCCAGTCTCTGCCCTGTGGAGCTCATAATCTGACAAAGGGGTTAGCACAAAACACCATGAAGACGACCAGAGGGCAGAGCACAGAAAGGGACAGAGGGACCGGAGAGCTCCTGGAAGGTGAAGGCACGTTCAGCGGGGAGGGCTGTCTCCGATGAAGGCTTGCTTGAGGGAAGCCCTGAGAAACGATCACAGGAGATTCCCCGAGCAAAGACCAGGCGCCAAGCGAAGGGGCCAAGGAAAGAATGCAGGAGGGGAAGGAGATGGTCTGAAGTCCCACTGGCGGGAGTGCTTCAGGACGAGTGAGGGCTGAGAAGATTATGGGGTGGGCGCAAGTATGTACACACTAAATGCCCATTATAAAAATAATCCAAACAATATAAAATCCCATCACCAAGAGATAAAGACTTGACAGGTTTTGATAAATTTCTTTCCAGGCAGCTCTCCGCAGACGCACCCACAGAAAACTGTCGAGGGGGCTCCTGGGAGAGGTGGACAGGGTGGTGCGGCTGAAGAGGCCCCAGCGTGCAGTGGCTGGGGCAGCGGGGCGGCGCACAGCTGCAGGGAAGCCTGAAGCAGCTGGCGGAGGACACGGCTGCGTGCCCTTGGCTCGGGCACGCC
The DNA here is from genome assembly GCA_004027735.1 of Carollia perspicillata. Classification (NCBI taxonomy): domain Eukaryota; kingdom Metazoa; phylum Chordata; class Mammalia; order Chiroptera; family Phyllostomidae; genus Carollia; species Carollia perspicillata. The sequence continues at coordinate 5,905 of PVKM010002848.1, forward strand.
AGCAGGGCGGGCTGCACTGCGCACTCAGTGGCCATCTGTGGGAAAGGCTCTCGAGTCCCCTGGAGCAGGACGTCCCTGAGGAGGGCGTAGGGTGGGAAGAAAAGGCCAGCAGAACCTCGGGGAGCACACACATTTGGGGGCTGACAAGAGGGCTTGAAGCCAGAGAAGCAAACAGAAAAGGTACCAAGTATCCAAGGGAAGTCAGGCCCGCCTTGTCACAGAGACAGAGGAAGCCACCCCAGGACAGGTGGAGGACGGCGAGGAAGGAAGAGCCACGGCGTGGGGGCTGCGTGTCACTCAGCAGGATGGGCTGGAGGGCGGGACGCAGGTCTGCAGGGCAGACACAGCAGTGAAAGGAACGTGCCGGCACCGGAGGGGCAAGGAAGTGTGCACGCAGTGTTTTAGGGAAGAGAAAATGTGAGCATGCTCGTTTGTTAAAGGGAAAACGAACCAGGCAAGAGGAAACAGTGTTACATGCAATGACAATGACAACGGTGGCAGCTGTGATTTACAGGGTGACTGCTCTACGCCAGAACTGGGCCAGGGTTTATTGTTATGTGTGTCATCTTGACCAAAACACGAAGGTTTACAGACTTGGAACCGGGGCCTCTGGGAGCCGCCAGGACTGAGAGGAGCGCCAGGCAGCAGATGGATGCACTGAGGGGCCCGGGCGAGGGAAGGGACACAAAGCAAGTCGGTGGGGGGAGGGGGACACCAGGGGACACCTTGGTGAGACAGGGACAGGAGTGAAGGGGTGCAAGCGAAGAGGTCCTGACATGCAGGAGCCAACTAAGGAAATGCTGCCTTCCAATGGCTCTCCAGGGACCAAGCGGGAGCGGCAGGACACTGGCAGGTGCGTGTTCCCGGAAGCAGAGAAAGCCCCCAGTCCCTGTAAACCGCCTTGCTCATGGACACGACTAACACGCCGTGGATGCGCCCAACGTTAGCCAAAGGCTTAGAAATAAAACGGTCACTTTCCTTTCATATGGTAGCCCACTAGGGTGGAAAAAGCACCTACTGAGAATTGCTTACCCATCTAACCAACCTTACGATGAGACAAACTCCCTGCAACCAATAAAAACAGGGCCCGAGCCCTCACACGGACCCCAGCCAGGGGCACGTCTGCAGGTGAGGACCGCCCCTGTGGCCGCGCCCGCAGCTTCACGCAGCGGCTCTTCTCACCCCTCGTCGTGCTGGGGGGCTTCCGCGGCTCAGCAGAGGCCCCGCCACTAACAGCAGGGCAGGGCTCGTTTCAATGAAAATGCCATTCCTTTACCTGGTATTGCAGCAATTAGCTTGTGATAAGGTGGGTGAACAGTCTATCCAAGTAAGAGGATGAGGATTTTTTTTAAAGAATCCAACTTTCATTGACTACTACTAGTCTCCTGATTAGCTACCCAAATCACATATTTCGATTTCAGTTTGCGCTATTAAAAAGGAACGCATCTCAATACCTCTTGTCTTGCTTAAATCCCCACTCAAGCATTTATAGCATAAAGTCAGGTCTTGTGAAAGAAAAGATTTTCTTCTGCTCAAAAAAGGGGAGTACTTTAAGACAGTAGCGAGACACTGTGTCTGACGTCAGGATGCACTGTGGACTGACTGCCTGAACAGACGAGCTCACTCTGCTGCGACTTCAAACCACCCGAGTCTGAGAAAGATGAAGGGGGACGAACGTACGTCTCTGTCTCTCCAGGAGCCTGCTGGTCCCGGAGACTGGCCAGCCACCGTGAATCAAGCCGGGGCCCGTGGCCGAGTCTGGCTCACCACCCATCTGTGCCAATACAGCTCTACAGGGACACGGGTGGCTCAGGCAGGGCCACCGTGTCCCCGGCACTCCTGCTGAAGGCAGACCGGCGAGGACAGAAGTGACCCCGCATGGCCCGCAAGCCCACACCACCACTGCCGCTGACTTCCGCGCCGTGCCACACGGGGCCGCAACATGGGGCGGCAAGCTCACGCACGTCGGCAGGATGTTCCAGTCACCAGAGGGTCTCTGCAAACTCGCAGGTCCATCTGCTCGGCTCACAGCCCGATCAACCCCGGGGGGCAACTTCAACTTCCCTCGTTCGGGCCAACTACAGAGAGATCTATACAAACTGAAGTTCAAAAACACGTGTGCCTACCACAACACGATGTTCAACATGAAACCCAGGGGCCAAGACAAGCAAGTGACCTCGCCACCGCAGTCTCACTTGATGAAGCGGCTTCAGTCCCACCTCCGACGGGCCTCTCCCCACACCGGGAAGCAGCTCTGCCCCGCCCCACGCTGCCCGCTTGCCAAGCTGCGGAGCGGACACCGTGAGCGACTGCAAACGGGCACGAGGGAAACTGGGTCCCAGCCCCAGCTCCTCCACTCACGGGCCAGTGAGACAACCCTGAAGAGACTACTGAACCCGCCACCGGGAGATCTGCGCCGTGTCCCCTCCTGTGCTGGCCAGGTGGCTTCCAGTGAGTTTCCAGCCTGGACACGGTCACAGGAACCATGCGCACGTCGCCATTCTGAGAACACTGTGGGGGCGAGGACCCTTCTTTCCACGCATGTCTGGCGACATCCCTCCTCTTCCCCGTCGCCCCGCACTGCCCCACCGCCGCCAGGCGCCCTTCGGGCCACTCCCACTCACTTCTGCACGTGCTGTAGCTCGTGCCAACTTTCAAATACCTTTTGTCACCAGAACGCAGGCTTCAGGGGACCGAGGACAATTGTCGGTCTCAGACACAACCATGTTCCCAAAGCCTCAACAATCTACACCACCGGGCAGTGCTAGGAGCAGCTGTTAAGTAAACGAAGGTGCCGCTTGTGCGCCCCTGAGAGGATCTCTTGCTTACTCAGTCCCATTTTTCCTGGAGGAGCCCTAAGTTCCCAAGTATCTCCGGTGCAATTTGAAGCCACTGTGTATATACAATGTAGCTCTCTATCAGGGTAGAGCCGCAACACTGGAGCTAAAGCACAATACTGGTATTTTTCTCTTCACTCCACATAGTGCCGAAATGCTGTTAATGCTAACATTCCTGTTAATGCTAACATTTTGTTTGGAAAGAATCCAAAATTCATCTAAATATGAAAGTAAATATTTCATCTATTTCAAAAATATCAAGTTCAAATATGTATATAAATATAAATGTTAAGCTTACATAATTCTAATTACTTATTGGTAAAACACTATCCAAAAAAATTACACTAAATAATACTTTAAAAAAGAAAATTCACCCTATACGCAATTAAAATCAACTTTTTATATTATTAATTACTGAAGCCACTGGTATTCAGTCTACAAAAGAAGACTTAGGGGACAACCCAACAGCTAAGTTACTATCTACAGGGTTACCATGCAAAAAAATACATATTATTTTTTACTGGATACCAAGGGTTAACATAGACTCAAAGGGTAAAAATGACAGAAAAACCAACAGAGCCTTCCGGGGAAGCGGAAACCCCTCTCGGACAGCCATAGCCCAGGACGCACAGCAGCTGTCCCAGGTGGCCAGACCCAAACCCCTAGCACTATAGGGGCGCAGAGGCGGCCACCGAGTGGCCCCCTGCACTGGGCAGGGGGAGACTGCTGACTCGGGCTGTCCCTGCCAAGATGAAGCTTCAGGGCTATTGGCACCACTCATCACCCTGAAGTCACTCGGAAACAAAGCTGGCCTTTCAGGGACACTACAAAGTGCGCGGCAGTGAGGAAGACAATGAGGACAAGCTGGATTTATACTAAGGCCACAGCAGTTTCACTCAAGGTTGCTTTGGTGATGATCCCCTAAGAGGGTCCCTGGGAAGCCCCAGCTCCCAGAACACAATTTGAAAACTGCAGTTCTAGAGATTCCAACGGGCAAAGTCTCTATAATAAAGGTGAGAACAAAGAGATGGGAAAGACCATGTATCTCCACTTGCCCCCGCAAAAAAACCCTCCTTCAGTGAGGTTATTTCAGCCAAGGATTCATGGAAGTCCCAGAAACACCACCGATGGTCATGACCAACATCTAACCTAATTAAACATATTTCCATCCCAGAAGAGAAGGTCGTCAACCAAATTACCTTGGAAATTAGACTCTGGCAGAAGCAGTTTTGAGCCAGGGGCCCTTGGGTGCACCCGATATCCCTCCAACACCCTCACAGTCCGCCAGGAACCAGAATCTCAGAGAAGCCACGCAGACGGGCACGGGGCATCTGCTCCTGCCTCGCCTCCCTTTATGGGAAGCTGCACGTATGGCTCCCGGGACCAGGCAGGATCTAAGGAAGGCGGAGCCTGGTCAGAAACCTGTCTGTGAAGATGTAAATGACTTTCCCATTCTCTATACATCTCTTGTTAAGCTTTTATTTATTTATTTTAAGAGAGCGGGGAAGGGAGGAAGAAAAAGAGGGAGAGAAATATTGATCAGCTGCCTCTCACGCATGCCTGAGCACAGACCTGGCTGGCAACCCAGGCATGCGCCCTGATCAGAATCGAACCGGCAACCCTTGGGTTTGTAGAATGGCACCAACCCACTGAGCCATACCAGTCAGGGCCATTCTCTGTAAATCTTAATTCCAAAACTGATCTCCTGAAAAAATGTCCTTGAAAACTACAGAATGTCCCTGGAAATTCTACCTGGGGACTCTGAAAGCAATTTAAAAAATAGGTCCTGAGTACCTACCATTCAACGGAGCAGGCTTGGAGGGGAGGTCTGCCACGAGCAGACAGCAGGGAGACGCCGAGGATAGCGGCTACCTCGGAAGGCGCCAGTGCCAGGCCGCCTGCCGACCTCGGAGCCCGCCTCCGAACGCCGTTCCCGGGCGGCTTCATCAAACGTGTTTATGACAAGAGCAGCCCTTCTGCCTCCGCAATTTGCTGAATCAAGAGTTGCAGCCCTCCAGGTACTTAAGGATTAAAAACTTATTAAGCACATACGTATTTTAAGAAATAGGATAAAACTCGTTGTAAGAACAAGTGTAGAACACTAAAAAAGAAGATACATAAATGCAGGCTGGAACATGACTGCTTACTGACATGGACTATTATGCATTGTTTAACTCGTGGGTGACTAGGGAAGTAACGTTTATGTGTTCTTCAAAGGTCGTCGATAAAAAACACTTGAGAACTTAGTGCTCCGTTACTTTGCCCATGAATCGCCATTTGTAACAAACACAGAATAACTCTAGCTCAGACTTAAAGGGCAGAGAAAGTGGGGAAGAGGCCAGGGGTGCAGAGGCACCAGGTCCACGGAGTGTGCTAGCAAAGCCACAAGCACCGCAGCGCCGTGAGCACCGCTCGTGCCCCGCGGACTTTACGAGGTCACGTCCAACCCTGCCGGGTCAGCTCAGACACACCCAGCGGTCCCTCACGGTCAGAGCTCCAGGGGCCGCTGGAGCTGTGCCTGCAGTGAAGCCACTCAGCAGCCTCCTTTACACCATCCCTTTACGAGGGCACTGACGGGGTGGGGGCCTGTGGCAGGACCACGGACGGAGTGAGGACTGGGAACAGCCCGGAAACGATCTGAAGGCACGAATCGGCTGTAAGAGGTGTGCACCCCCTGCATGTGGACACGGCGTGTGACAACCGAACGGTCTCTCAGCAGCAGGCCCAACGCTGTGGGTTCCAGAAGGCTGGCGGGAACACATGAAACCACCTTGTGGAGAAATCACTTCTTAAGGGCCCGCCCACATTTACCTGGAAACGGGCCTCTCAAGGGTCTTCCTCAAGACAAGTCCGTCCAAGTTGCTGGCCAGGAGAGCCACCTCCAGAAGGACAGCCATGGGGATGTGAGACACGAAGCCCCCGCTAGTGATAAATGTGTGGGGCAGGTGTGAGGACAGGCACAGGAACGGCAGTAAGGAGAGGCAGGTCGGAGTGCGGGCACCGCTGACACCGACGTGACACCCACTCAGGAGGAGCTGCTGCGCCCGACAGCAGGCTCGGGGCCCAGGCTCGGGGACAAGGCTCGGGGCCCATGGGCTTGGCCAGGCCCCGATGGCCACACACCAGCCGGGCCAAGAGGTGGGAGCAAAGAGGGCGGGGCGGGGGCTCCGAGGTGCGCGGTGACAGCACGACAGAGTGAAGGACGGAAGATCCTCACGAGATGCGTGTTTGGGGCGGAACCGGCGTATGCACTGTGTTTCGTCAGGTAGAAATCACTGCCTTTTTCTTCTACTCAAGGCAATTTTTTGACTAGAACATTAAGATTCCAGTTTCTTCACTCACCTACACTCGTAAAAATGTAAACCATCTGGAGAGCAATTTAGCAATAAATACTAGTTTAAAACACGTATGCCTTCGCCCCGCAGTCACGTCCGCGAGTTCACGCGGGGGACCACTGCGCCCGGGGCCGGAGGCCCAGCTGTGAGACACGCACGGCGAAGGAGACAGGAGGCCGGCTCACTAAGTGGTTTTCACCGACTGAACGAGTACGTGCAGCCGTTAGAAACAGGGTGCTGGTCCTTACATCCCAACGCGAAAATACTTTAGTAAAGAAATCAGGCCCTGGCTGGTGTGGCTCAGTGGACTGAGCACAGGCCTGTGAACCACAGGGTCACCAGTTCCCAGTCAGGGCACACGCCTGGGTTGCAGGACAGGTCCCTGGTGCAGGGCAGGCAAGAGGCAACCACACATTGATGTTTCTCTCCCTCTCTTTCTCCCTCCCTTCCTCTCTCTCTAAAAATAAATACATAAAATTTTTAAAAAATAAAAAAGAAATCAGCATGCTACAGGGTTTTTTTTTTCCATAAGGAAAAAAGTTAATTATGTATACATACATGAAAGAAAGCCTGGATGAATATGCAGCAAATCGTTATTAGTTTCCCCTAGGTAGTAGTATTCTTCCCCAGCTTTGTTTTGTTATCTCATTTATTTTACAATGAGCCGTGGATAGGTGTTTCAGAAACAAACGTGTTTAGGGGCAAACTGAGTTTAAGAATGGTTTCTCCCATCAGCCTACGCCCACCGCTCTCTCACAGTCAATGCCATAACCCGAAACTGCCGTGTCAAAGCCCTGCGTGCTGCCTCAGCGTCCAGAGCGCGTCCACTGGCTCCCTAGCCTCACCAGTGACGACTGCCCCGTGGTTACTGGGGAGCCCCCGCGGGCGAGCTCCAGCACCCTGGGCTGCCGCAGCTGGCTGCGCTCTTGGAACCAGGGAAACCTGGACTCTGTGGGTCAGGAGCCCAGAAATCACTGGTCCTGGAATCAGGACAGACCGATGAAACCAAGGTGATGCGAAAAACAAGAGCAGGCCTTGTGCCCACGAGGGAGATTTTTGAGACCTTGGAAATCTGACATTGAAACATATTCTTGAAGGTCAGTGGGGAAGACAAGGAGCCCAGAGAAGACTGAAAGAGAAAAGAAGTCAGAGGAGCAAAAGTCCAACGACTGCTGAGTTCAGCAGAGTAGCGCCCCGGCAACAACAAAGCACAGATAATCCAACAGAACCCACAGGGTGGCTGGACTTGCCAACGGAAAGGCAGTAGACGGCGGTCAAGTAACTTCAGCTGCAAGGTAGGCTGCCTGCCTTTAAGGCATAGCCTGGGCACATGTTAACCTTAAATGCAGTGGCATCCAAGGGACCCTTGCAGCCAGTACGTGCTCAGGTATCAATACCAGCATTGGTAACAAAAGGCTATGAACAAATAAATCTCAAGTGCTAACCCACAGAGTAAGGAGGAAGTCTTGATTACATAAGATCCAACTCTGTATGAATTCACCAGCCCTCAGTTACTAGGTTCCTAGGTTAACAGTCAACTGTGTAGTTGATAACACAGTTTTGTTCCTTAATTAACCCACTTGTTTCTGAGGTCTCAAGTCAAACAATGTCATTCGGACGTCATCTAAGGTCAGACTGGGGAGCTCACTGGCCCACCGTTTCCGGACCTGGTGAGTCAAAGGCCAAGGCCACCAGGCACTCCTCTCAAGCACGCCGGCACCGTCTGGTAGGGTCTCCCCTCAGATGCTCCTGCTCGGCTGGCCTGGGGACTCAAAAGTCCGGGGCACTAGAACTTTTTAAAGCGCCGCAGGTGCAAACAAAGGTGAGAACCACATTCTAGTGGGAAGTTGCCTGGATTCTCATCACCCCAAAGGTAATGATGCTGGCTGAACTGCATGTTATAAAGGATGCTCAGCCACCTCCTGTAGTTGGAGGATCATAAAAACGCCACTGTGCTCACAGAAAGGACAGAGCCCTCCCCAGACGTGAAATGGGGAAACGACAGTCCCGGCAGGGGACTGACTGCTCGTGCTTCACGCTGCTCCCACGGGGGAACAGAGCCCAGCGTCCTGTTTGGAGGGCGTTCCCAAATCCACCATCCTTTTCCTGGGAGCGCTCCACTTCTACCCTCCCCGTCCCCCTCCAGATGCACATGCAGATGAATAAAAGAAGATGGGAAACAGAAAGACTGGCAGGAGTCCTGGTTACTATGGCAGCAGGTACGTGAAATGCCAAAGCTCATGAAACGGATCGCGAGTGCGGGAGTCAGGTGGCCGTCGGCGAGCTCCCTGTCCTGCCGACTGCTCTCCCTCATGCACAATTCAGTTCCCTGCCTGCACCTGATACTTCAGCTCCTCAGGGAGCGGGAGGACGACACCCTGGAAGGACAGGGAGACCAGGAGAGAGAGGGAAGACTCAGCGGAGGGCTTGGACAGTAGAGACCCAAGTGTTGTAAGAAAAATCTGTTTAGATCTAGTGAGTCTTCTAAGCATCAGTGCACTGAGTTTAGCAAAAATGTCAATTCACTGAGAATATTTTTTTAAAACATGCGCCAACAGAACCAGAGCCTTGGGCTGTGAAGAATTAGATTTGCACACCTGGTTGAACAACAGACCAAAGAGTGTCCCCCCAGCAGGCCACTGCACCGCTGCCTCATTCAAGGGGTGGGAGGGGCACTGTGCGCCTCAAGGGCAGGGGAGAGGAGGGGATGCCAGCGGAAGGACTGGAGGAAGCAAACCCAGTAAGGAGCAGCTACGTCCCACAGGCAGGCCTCTCCTCTGTAACCCCACGTGTACCTCGAATACACGTGCTGTCTGGCGAGTGCCGCGACTCAGGAGCACACCGCCCTCCCTAACTGAGCTCGTCAAGCCTGCGTCTTACTCATCTTTACCAGAGGCTGGACGTGCAGAGAACCTGGCACGCAGTGTGTTCACCTGTGTGATGAGTACACTACGTCAAAGAATAAACGGAAAGATGGACGTGAAAGTTACTAACTGTAGTCAATTCCAGTGGCAAGAAGTACAGGATTAAACCAAGTCGTGACATTTAAGAAGCTCTTCACTGCAAAGAGGAGAACAGCCACTCAGGGGTGAGGGGACAGGCAGAGATGCAGATTGAAGCTGGAGCCCAGCCCGTCGAAGCAGACACGCAGTTCGGACCGGAAGAGACAGGTGCAAGGCAGACGCGGAGACACGGTGGGGACTCACAAAGGCGCCTTTACACTTCTGAGGAGGCTTGGCCTGTAATACTAACAATGTGTTTTTCTTTTTTTAAAAAAAAAAGTGGATGTTCAAAAACCCAACTTCTAGAGAGTACAGGGACTATTACAATAAAACCCAGACTGGAGAAGCTATGGAAACTCCTGGAAACTGAGTCAGCAAGTGCCATGCAGACAGCAGGACTTGGAAGCGAACCTGCCACAGGCCGTGACAGCACCCCCCACACTGGAATCCGGTGAGGCCACAGGCGCGGCAGCCCGCATTCTGTCGGACTTATTGCTCATCCCTACAGCCCAGTGGCAGCGTGTCTGCCCTGGAGTGTGACAGTGCACTTAGAGGCCATGCACAAAAGGGGATATCAACAACCTCAAAACTGTCCAAAAATCCCCAAAAGACCCAGGAGGCAAAGGGTCTGAAACCCATGTCCTTTGCTGCACATACTAGAGAACAGAGGTTATGCTGAACTTTGAGGCTTTATATATTTATCTTGAATATTTAACTTCAAACACGCAAATGTAAGATACTACAGAGGCAGAACTTGGGACTATGGGATGAAAGTCAGAGGCAGGTTTGGTGACAGTAAGAAAACCCTTAAAAATCCGAACTGTATTACAGAGGAATGAACCCTGTGGGCGAGGGGCTGATGGCTACTTGGGTGCTCGCCTCACACATCTGAGCTACTTCTCGCTGTTTGTGGGGCCCATGTCTGCCATGAGCCTGCTAGCTGAAACTCGCTGGGAACCCCACCAATACCCCCACGGCGTTTGCAGCCACCTGCAGACGTGCCCGAGCACAGAGCTGCAGAAAACCCGGGCACCCGACACGTGCCTTCATTCCCAGCCAAGGTCCAACAGGTGGCGCTCTGCCTTCCCATCTCAGCCCCCTGACCTTACACAGGGTACTCTCCGTGGCCTGCTCAGTGCCACACTCTCACATGCTGGGCTCTATGTGACGTGGCCCAAGTGTGGTGCTGAAGTGCTGTCCGGTGTCCCTAGCTGCAAGGAGACTATGATGTGCTTTACAGGGACAGCACGTGTGAGAGGCAGGCTTCGTGCAGGCATGGGCTACCATGCTACTGGCCTGAGCTCTGTTTCCCATGAACAGTGTGTTTTATATGATGGTCTTAAACAGAAACACACATAAAACAAGATTGTGAGCTGACCAGCTGACAAAATGCAGTGACCAGTGAGAGGCTTACAGGAAGCAAACCACGGATCTCCCCAAGAAGACACACCACAAACGATGGCCACCGCCCATGTGCTCCACAACGCAGACGTCAGTGTTCCAAGGCCTGAGTATGCACGTTCAACTTCACAGCAAAGATGTTCTGATGGGAAGTGCCCACGTACCGTACAGAGAGTCACACACATGCTGTCTATATGTAGAGCACAGAGGCGAACGCGAGGCCTGCGCCGAACCCAGCCCTCCACCTTGTTTTACTGGCCCGGCACCTTGTTTCTACCCCACAGCAGCACCGAGTGCTCGCTTAACTGTTAAGGGTAGTTACGCTTACATCGTCCCAACATTACATTCGGCCCATTGAAGGCAACCGCGAGGCTGCTGTGGCCCCAGTGACAGTGAATTTAATGCCCCTCGTGCAGAGGAACGTGTCACTGCTCCTTCCCAGGTACTGATTCACACACTGTGACCAGACGAGCAGCCGTCCTCAGGAAACACGCCCCCACGCACTCGGTGGCTGGAATGGAACAACGTCTGCCCCTTCCGCTCCCGTGGTTCAGAGAAGTGCGCGTGATGGAGAGAATGACAAAGCCCACGTGGCAGGGTGTGAACTACTGGTGCACCGGGATGACAATTTCTGGGTTCTCCGTACTGTCCCTACAACTAGATATTTTTTCATTTGGTGAATTCCACATAACCCCACTCTCGGTGGACCCCCGTGAGTCCTGGTTTGCAGAGGGAGACGGCAGCGGTGGCAGCGGGGACACTCCCTGGAGCCACTCCCGAGCCAGGGGGAAAGGAGCCGAGGTACAGCCCCTTCCCCTGAGACGCAGGACGCTGTAAGCTGACAGCAGGCGTGTTCACACTGCAAATACTCAGCCACAGAGACGTACATTTTTCATTTTATTCAAAGTTGGTACATAAGTGCTAACATTTCCATAAAATAATTACTATACTTCAGTTACAGGACAAAAATACCACAGAAAGGAATATACTTTGCAAGAAATGCAGTCCATCTTAAACTTCCAGACACTTCTGAAGGCTGAAGCAGCAGCTGGCAAACGACACGCGGCACACGCACACGACAGTGTCTCTCAAGGCGTCAGCACTGGAGACCAACGGCTCCGTAGCAGATGTGCTGCTTCTTCATTTTTAAAAACAGTAACACTTTTAGAAACATTAAAACCAAGATCATACATGTCTACGATTTTAAAAATCAGATTGTATACAGTAGGTTAGAATAGTCAAGTTAGAATTGTCATATATGGTTAACCATCCTAAATCTACAATTTCAATTGTATTCCTTTCAACATGGAAGCAACCTGGTTTACAGCAAGTTCTACTTTCTGATTGCAACTAAAACATAGTATGAGATGGACCCAACTAGTTATACCTTAGAAAATAAAAATGAAAAAGCCGTAGACGATGAAGGGTACACCGGAAATCAGCGAACAACTCAGAACACTCACCGGGGACTCGGCAACTTCACGCACGGCCACACCCGATCTACGACGCGTCACTGACGACATGATAGTGTACACCACACACACTACACACCCCCAGTGCGCAGACTGGTCTTTCAACAGAAAATCCAAATAAAGCACAACAGGCAGGACACTGGAAAAACATTTCTCAATGTAGACAGTTTTTTAAATGCATTAATACTTACATATCAAAACTACTAGATAAAAGCAGCAGCACTCTGCTGACATTTGGCTTAAAAATAAAGAAATGAAGGAAGCAATTTCACAGGATATTTTAACAGGAACCGGCTTTCTTCCTGAAGAAGACTACTAACTTTTGCACAGCAACTAGTTCTGACACCCACCTAACCAAACAAACGGAAGAGCAGCGAGGAGCATGCCAGCTCGCGCGTGACCGCCCCCAGCGCACGGGACGCCCGAGCAGGGACGGCAGTGCCCGCGCTGCTCCGGAACTCTGTCGGCAGCCCGTCACCTGCAGCGAGACTGGAGGGCGAGCAGGGGCACAGAGTCCACGCCACCATCTGACACCCAAGTAGTTATGTCCGTATTAAAAAAAATAAAGCTTTTGTGTTTTAACAACCCCACAGAAAAAATCCATGAGCAAAGACTTGTTGATTTGTTTGCCACTCCAAAGTCTGAGATCTCACAGTGAAATCAGGAAACTCTAACTATACATATTTACACTGCTAGGACTGCTTCACCTAGACTAATTAAAGCGATTTCCCATGGAACTATTAACAGAAGACATTCTAACGGAAGCATCTTGAGAAGCATGGCGTTCTTACGAACATTTAGATCTGAAACACTTTAAAGGTACAGAACACACACTCCCTAGGACAGACAGGCTCCAGCCGCTCTGCCTTATCACACAGTGCTAGGCCGAAGGTGGTCCTCAAACCTCTCCGTCTGCCTGCTTCTGTGGCACTCCTCCCCCTCAGCCCCTGAGCCTGAGGTCTCACAGTCCCACCTCTTGCTGCAGGTACACACCCGGCTTTGCTGGAAAGGAGAGGCCCCCCCCACCCCCAGCCGGGTCAGGTTAACTGTTCTACAACCTGTTTCGTCAGTGGGCTCCAGCTTAGCCATCATTCCACGGGATCAGAGTTGACCAAGTCTTTCCCCAAGAAGACAAATACACAAGACAGAGTGGGAACAAAGGTAGTTACTTCTTGCCCATCCTGAGAGTTTTATCTTTTGACACACCAGCAAAACCCAAGACAAGGACATATTTCTTCATTCACGATAAACAGGGACTATTCAGGTGGAGAAGGTTCAGGGTAAGGTAAGGGCGACACAGAGCAGAACAAAACACACCGCTGTCTTCTCTTGCTCCCTCATTCACAGACCGATCTAGCCCGGAAGCAGATGGTGGGACAGGCAATAGAATCCCTTAGACTCTTAGAACCACTGTGAAAACCAACGCAGTTCAATTGGCAGATTTGCCTTGGAATTAGTTTGCCGCTCAGGACACCTGGGCCACACTCTGCTCTATTACTATGAAATGCAGTCAGGCATACACAGAAGATAACTTCATCTCTTACTTACAAACCAATATAAATTATTAAACACCAAGTAGTATTTGCCCTCTTAAAATATGAAATTTCTCCATGTTTTCAGGACACCATTGACGGGAGGCTGAACACCCTAAAAATTTAAGATTATAAAAACAAACCATCTACAGCACAAGTTTCTCAAGCTGCCCCCCCAGAACCTGCGAGTCTGTCCTGGCCTCTTTACTTCCAGACTGTGGTGGCGAGTGACCCCCAAATATAACTAATAGTAGCACTGCTGACATTTATACTGTCTCCCTCCACCAAAGAAACACAAACTCATGCCAATTATTAGACTGGACTGCTACCGTCTGGGACCCACGCGGAGACACCTCACTGTCCGGAGCGCTCCGTCCTGACCCTCCATCCTGGCCACCCGGCTCCGGCTGCACTCCGTGACGGGCATTTGCGGGACACCGAGAACACTGCTCCTCTTGTGCTTTCTGCGTGTGGAGACACACGCATGGGGGAGCGGGGTTTGTGCTTTCTGCGTGTGGAGATGCACGCACACATGGGGGAGCGGGGTTTGTGCTTTCTGCGGGTCTCAAGCTTTGCCCTGTTGTGGCATGTGACGCTTGTTACACACAAGTTCTCAGGTGCACCTGTCAAAGCTACACTGGAAAACAATACAGCTAAAATATACTCACAGAATTAATATAAGTAGCTTTATTTTTTAATTAAAGAAACAAATACATATAAATAACACTTAAGTTGCGACACCAACTAAGATACCTGGTTTCTTTGAACCTAAAAATGCAGGCTGCACAGACAGTAAGTAAATATAAAGGTGCTTTTACCTCCTTCACAAGCTGAGACAAAATTTAGAAAGAAAAACTGCGCCCATTTTCAACCAAGAAGGGAAGGTGTAAGCCAGCAGAGTCCACGTCGGCAACCAGAAGGCACTATCAGACACGGGACTTTCAGAGGCCCGTTAGGGACACCGTGGTCACTGGCCTTCGCCAATTTGGGATTTCAGCAACAGCAATGAGCTCAATGTAAGTTTCCAACCATCATGACAAGTGAGCTATCAGGGAGCATTCCAACCAACAAGTCTAGACTACACTGATACATTGAAAAACTACCCAGACTAGTTAGTCCAGAGTCAGACAAAAATGAAGCACTCCTCTATCCAGAGCACCAGGGTCAAGGTGAGTTTACCAAGATAGAGAAACGTAAGCCTCCAATAAGGCTATGGCTGTCCACTGTCAACTTGTGCTATTGCCAAATACACAGAAATATACATTCCCCTTGTAACAGAGCTCTCTGACTGCCAGAGTCTTGACCTGGCAGCGGGGGGTGACCGTGGGCAACCATTACAGTACAGTGCTTTTCCGAGCTGCTGCACCCAGGGGGGTCTGAGACCACTGTGCTTTGTCTTGACTTGCTCTTCAGTTGCTTTATTTACTCTAGCATCGCCCTCTGCAAACATGCTGTGTATCCAAGTAACCAAATGGAACTTAAAAAGTCATTCCATACAATAAGGGTGACGGTTTAGGCCAACAGCCCCAGATTATGGTGCTCCTCCAGAAAGGAAAGTTCATGCAGTGAGTAACGATGCTGATCCACCAAGCGTTTTGCTTACTTCTGAATAAAAGGCCATATGCCAATGGTTGAGGACAGTAACTACCATGTCAATGGGGTGCCTGGCCCAAAACAAAACAAAAACTTAGCTTCTATGAAGGATTTGAGATGGAAACAGAAACTTAAGTAACACCAGTTCTCATAACATCCCGTTAAAGGTGAATCAGTCAAGTCTTACTCCCAGCATCGGAGGGAGCAGTTTAAATGAAAACCTTTTCCTCGACTAGACGAGGTGAAGAGCAGTGTGGGACCCAGCCCTGGCCACGCCCATTCATCACTGTGCCCCTCAGCTAAGCTGTGCTCCAGTAGTCACAGCAGCTGAACACATTAGTCTTCTAACAGAGGGGAGAGCTAGACGGAAATCACCAGAAATGAACAGAAGCAGCCTTAGTGGAGGAAAAAGGATGTGCAGCCCTGAAGTGCCAACCAAGTCTAACCAAGTGCAAAAATCAAAAAGCCATGTCCTGTGTAATCCAGCTCCCAACCTAACCAGTACGAAGGGCTTCTCTACAAACCGACTGCTTGGCCCAACTTTTCACCTTTAATTATTACAAGAACAAGGCTTTCCGGCATCAGAACTCCATTCCCCTCTGCACTGTGGGACCACCACTTCAAAGGGACTCATGAGTTTTAACTACCGTCTCCCTAATTTTTTTAAAAGGAGTGCTGAGAGAAAACATACTGAATTAGGGCTTTCATTGTTAGTAAACACAAAGTCTGAGAAAATTAATTTTGAGAATAACGGCTCAAGCTAACAGAGATTTGGAATTAGTTGAACACTTCTGTAATTAACACATCACTTGGGCACGAGTTTCCCCACCAGGAGCGGAGCAGCCCTCTGCAGCAATAATAAGCCTGACCACGCGCTAAGCGCCAGAAGGTGGGAACAGGAGCCTGGCGAGCGCGGAGCGCAGGGGAAGAAGTGAGTGCTGTGAAGGAGAGACTTGAAGGGGCCAGACCAGTCTCTGAACGCAGGTGGGCACACGCGCGGACAGAAGTCCACCTGCATTAGCCAAGGCCACTCGGGCTAACGTTGACACTGAAGAGACTTAGGCAAGGTGATGCCCGGCTAGTAAGAAATCTTAACAAAACTGAAGCCTGACAGCATTTTTCTACTAAAATACCACTTCAAACATCAGTCTTTCTAACACCCCGAATGTGTTAACAAGCTCGCACTTTACAACACTAACGTCAAACCAGGGCTTAGCAGGCTGGACCTCACTCGCTGGCACCCCATGGACGGGGCAGGGTGGGAAGCAGCTGAGGGCCGAGACACTCCTTCCCGCAGTTCCGGAGCTCAGCGAGCCCAGTCCTACGTCTGCGCATGTGTTCTTTACCAGCTTGCTGGCTCCGAATCACCCAGGTCCTTCTCGGCATCTCGCCTGACAGTCTTCCGATTCCTTAGGAAAACGCCGTCCTGGCAAGTCTCCGTAATCCCACCATTTAACAGGAATGGCCTTTATACATCTCTCTGTGCAAACCTGGGGAATGGCAAGGTGTCACTGCTAGAAACCCATGTGGTCCCTTCCAGGCATATCTCGGATGGAAATGACACAGGAGAGTAAAGCAGAGGAAAACAAGGAAGTGGAATTCTGCTGGGGGGGCCCACTGGCAGGTATAACCTCATAACGGGTAGTAACAGCGCCAGTGCAGAGGGCGGCAGAGACTGAGACTCACCCACAGGCCACACCTCAGGACACTCAGAGCAGACCCGCAAGCCCAGCAGAGGGAAGGAAGCAACAAGCGGAGAAAAGCAGAGACAGACACCAACAGCCCTGACTTCACAGCCTCCCCCAGCCCCACTGAGCCTCGGGCTCGAAAACTGAGTCGCAGCCTTTGCTCCCAACTAACTCCTACAGTGTGAAGCTGCACTCGGTGGTGGTCCCTGCAAATTACCGGAGGCGCTGAATGTGGGCCGAAGGACACAGCGCCACGGCTCCTGCCTGATGCTTTTCTAAGCTCAGGTAAGACCGACAAAGAACCTCACTGCACAGGAAGAGCCCATGGGAGGAGAGAGACCGGCTCCAGTGTTTCGAGAGCTGCTCACTACCACAGGGTGGCAGGACGGAAACAGACTTTAGCCGAGCAGAGACCAGAGGTCCTACGAAGGAGCCAATATCTCTTCTGCACACCAGAGCAGTAAGGTCTTCTCATCAGGTCTTGAGACAGCAACAGCCCAGAGACAGAAATCAGAGCTGGGGACACCATTAACAGCAGATGGGACAGCATTTTCTGCACCTCTGAAGACCGATGTCCCCACTCCATTTTGACTCTTAACTGTTTTAGTCACTATCACTCTTTGCCAATTCTGAACCTTAGCTTGAGCCAATATAAAAGTACACACATGTTAATGTCTGGAGACTCGTGCCATCACTGAAGAGCCGCTGAGTTGGACATTTTGCTAGCTCAGGGTATGCCGTGTACAGGCACCACCCACGAGTGACCCCTCTAAGGAAACAGACTGAAGGATGAGCCCCTGGAATGACGATGCACTGAGCGAGTCCCACACTTTCAAGCACGTTATCTATTACTGGGAAGCAGTAAGGGCAAGCTCCAGGGACCTCAGTCCAAATAAAGTGATGTCTGCACCACTAAGAATAAACAATCCTAATGATATGCTAATAGTCATTCCTATTTACAGGCATTACTACTCTAAACTTGACCTACTGCTATATACACACAGACAGACACAAGGTGATGCATTTTACATATTATACCAAGACAAGAGCACAGAGCAGACAGGGGGACCCTCTGAACATGGAAAGGGGGGTCCCTACAGAAACATCCCCTACCCATCAGCGCTATAAATAAAAAGGGCGAGAAGGCTGCCCAGCCGGTACGTCAATCCTCACTGCTGAGGCGCACAGCAACGCACTTGAAGACAATTTCAATTCCCACAGCCTGATGCCAATTTGAAAAGGTAAGATCCCGTTATTTCCTCAAATACTGAAAGAGTGTCTCAAAGGAGGAACAGTTCTTTGAGGAAGGGACAAACCGTGAACGAACCGTGAGTCTGGAGTTGGACACCCGGTTACCTGTCCCCCCAGCGGACCCTGTAACCTCCGGCACATCAGAGCCTCAGCCTCCGTACAAGAAAAGGATGGTCCTATTTATTTGGCCCCCAACTTATGAATTGAGAAAAAAAATTCTGCAAGGCACACTAAGCTCTCAAAAATCATGCTAGTCACACATGAATTATTTTTTCCTCAACAGACTCAGTCCATCAGAAAGCCTCCTGGAAATGGGAAGACGTTATGAAATCCAATCATCTCTAAATCAACTTCAGGCTACTCAAGTCCATCATTAATTAATGAAACTGGTTTATAGAATACAAAAAACTTAAAATCATTGGGACTGAGTTTTGATTCAAAAATCTACAAAAGTACCTAAAAAGTAGTAATTTTCCCTAAAGATCAAAAGCTGAATAAAATCATGCAATTTAAAAAGTCTCAGATTACAGAAAAGTCAAAGAAAGTAGATACACAGTCAGTGTCCTTCACCTGTCCTGGAGCTCGGAAAAAGGACGGTGCGGCGCACACTCGGAACCGTGTGCGTGTGGAGCCCACTCGGGTCCTCCCTCGCACCCCCTCCTCATGAAGGGATCAGCCTGTGGAGAGCGACCCCCAATACAAAGGATGCAGCCATGGACCGAGCCACGTCAAGACAAAGGGTCCCGTCCCATGAGTGCTGCCCTGCTCTCCACGTGGCACACCCCCATGCCCAGCAGCACCCACTCGTGGCACCTTTGGACACGCTCTGCTCTCTGTGGAAACACCGTTCTGCCAGCCTGCCCAGGGCAAAGTGGGCACTGCATTTTCCGTTACCAAAGGCCGCTCCGCACCAAAACACCCTCATGCTCTAAGTCACTTGACTTTTTAAGCAAAAATGTAGAGGCCAGGTACAGAAGGTTAAGTCTTTTGAAAAGGCAGGTCAAGAAAAACAACTTTACCAAGGGTACAGTATGACCTCAGATTGAATTTTCTCTAAAAACTCAGCCTCGGCACATCATGAGCTAACCAAGCAGGGCAGCACAGAACCCAGACACTGTCGCTCTGTCCCCAAACGTCTGAACGCCCTCCCCCGGGATCTTCACAGGAAGGCATCTGGCCAGTAAAGAACGTCGCCAAGTGACAAGAACACGTCCAGAGAACGAGTGGAGCCTGAGCAATCAGCGGTGCAGCCCACGGTGAGTCAGCACTGCCCAGAGGCTGCTCATGCCCAGACTACGTGCCAAACCTTCACCTGGCCAGTGAGCGCAAAGACCACCGGCAATGCCACTTCGTCCCCCCCCCCCCAGTCACTTAACGACACAGTCACGACGTGTACCTTTACAAAGACAGACATGGAGCTCATCTGAGCGTGGGTCAGCAAAACTCCAAAAGGAGAAAAGAAGGAACTGGAAGAAGCTTCTCCCCAACACTGCGCACACCGGCTGTGCGAGAGCAGCTACAGAAAGACACTCCCTTCTTCTGGCGACCGGAATCCACAGGCTCACGCGCACAAAATGAACCTGGCACCTAACCCACCTTCCTGAAACAAGCACCTCGCAAGCACATCAGTTAGATTTTTCAGTACATAATTGATTATACAATGTCTACAAATTCAGTTCTTTTTAAATGGCAGTAGGGATTACAGAGACAGGAAAAAACTCAGAGACGAGCCAGTCCCCCACTCCAGGTCGAGATCTACCGTGAGTTGGCAGTGTGGACAGTGTAGTTTTTTCGAACATCTTAGCATATACTCTGCTGTAAGTGTTCAATGAGAATAATTGGTCTTACTTTGGTATGAAAATTTTAAACCACATTTGCACAATTCAGTCTGTTAAACAAGTTTTGCTTCACTTAGGTTGAAAATTTACTTTTATCCATCTCTGGGAAAATAAAGTCTTGCAAATAGATGATGTTCTGCTAAGTAAAATTTGGCTAAAACCTACAGCGTAAACAATGCCTGAGAGATGCGACAGTTACATAAGTCTTTTTTTTCTTTCAAAGACCAGTATTTTCTTAAGTTAGTGTTTCATCATATCCTTAAAAGTTCATAAGGAGAAATAAACAAACATGAAAATCCCGAGTGAACACACAGCAAAAAGTCCAATATTTAGTATTAGTTTAACACGGGGAGGCTCCTCCAGCATCTGCAAACAAACGGCCTCCTCCTCCATCAGGTCTCTGAGGCTCCTCTTGCTGAGGCTCTTACTCTTAAAGCCGCAGAACCAGTCTACGTACTTCCAGTAGCGGCCTCCGTCCTCTGCCTCTTTCTTTCTCTCTCTCTCCCCCATGAGCGCCGCTTGCCCGTTGGAGTAAGCATCTACCGGGGTTTCTGCCTCGGAATGACCTACGGAAGCCACGGGGTTGCCCTCCTCTCTGCAGGTCACCAAGAGATTCACATCTTCAGGCTGAAGGCCCTTAATGCTGTCTTCGGATTTCCCGTTGGGGATGACGTGGTGGACGGCCTCGCTGTTCGCACTGCATCTCAGAATGCTCTTCTCTTGCATCTTGTACGGTTCATCCTTCGGGGAGCAGCTCTCCTTCGCCACCAGGCTCTTCTTAGACCAAAAGGTAGTGGTACGAATCTGTTCCTTCGTGGGGGGCGGCGTGAGAAGGCTCACAATTACAGTAACAAGTCCTGTGACCCAAAACAGTGCTGTGGCCACATACATGTAATGAATGTCTTTGATGAAGCCCGGCCTGTTATCAGGTTGGTCACATTCTGGGGCCCGATAGGCAAAGGCTAGTGTCAAACGGACCACTCCGAGGACAAAGCCAGCCATTCCCCCATAGAAAGCCCCTTGTTCATTGCAGCGCTTCCAGAAAATTGCCAGGAGGAACAGGGCCGCAATCGGGGGCGTCAGGTAGTCCGCTACCTCCTGAATGTAAAGGTACATCTGGCCGCCTTGCATCTCCACAATGATCGGCACCCAGGCAATGCTGATCACCACCATAAAGGCCACAAATATGCGCCCCACAATCATGAGCTCCCGGGAGCTTGCGCTCTTGCGGAGGAGCTTATACACGTCGAGGGTGAATATGGTGCTGGCGCTGTTAAAGATCGAGTCCAAGTCGCTCATCAGCGCCGCAATCATCACGGCCATCATCAGGCCCCGGAGGCCCACGGGCACCAGCTTCATCACCAGCCGTGGGTAGGCGATGTTGGAGCACCCGGCTCTGCTCCCACACACGTGCATGCAGTGCTCGGGGTTGATGCAAGCAATATCGTCAGCAAACAGGATCCTGGAGATCATTCCCGGGACCACGATGATGAACATTGGCAGAAGCTTCAGGAAGCCAGCCATCAGAGTGGAGCCTTTGGCGTGTGCGATGTTCTTAGCCGCCAGCACCCTCTGCACGATGACCTGGTCGGCACACCAGTACCACACTGACGCTGGCGTCTGCCCAAGAACGAATCCGGGCCAAGGGACGTCTTCATCTGTTGGGTTCCGCAACATTTTCAGCGCATCTTCCTTAGGGTGGACGTTACAGGAATTGGTGTTGGAAAGGTTGTAGGTCAACAAGATGGAAGTGACATTGGGTGAGGCCAACATGTACCTTCTCTTAACTTCCTCAAACCCGCCAATCTCCATCATGCTGATGACCATGAGCGTGAGCGCCCCCACGATCATGAGCAGAGCCTGCAGCGTGTCTGTGTAGATCACTGCCACAAGGCCTCCGGTGACAGTCAGCAACGCAGTCATGCCAATGAGCAGGATGACAGACACATAAAGGTTCCAACCCAAAGACTCCTGGATAAAGAGGGCACCTGAGTACAGATCCACTGAGAGCTTGGTGAAGATATAGAGAATCAGAGACAAGGCTGCAAAATAGACCTGAATCCTATGGCCACCAAACCTCTTGGACAAGTATTCAGGCATGGTGTACACCCCTGACCGGATGTAAATGGGGATGAAAACCCATCCCAGCAGTTGCAAAAGCAGTAAGGCATTGAACTCCCACGCGCCCACTGCAAATCCACTCGCAGCTCCAGATCCTGCCAGCCCAATGAAGTGCTCACTCCCAATGTTGCTCACAAACAGAGAGGCACCAATCGCTACCCAGGTCATAGAGCGCCCGGCCAGGAAGTATCCGCTCACGGTGCTTCTATTAGACTTCCACATGGCAAAAAAGCCAATGCACATGACCAGGACAAAGTACAGGGCCACTATGGCAATGTCTGCTGTCTCCAGAACAGCCCTCATTTTGGTCACTTTGTGAGTAAAGGTGTCCAATGACAGAAGTGTCCGACTTTTTATTTACTCATCAGTAACCCAGCCAAGTCTGTCAACCATGCGTGAACTGGACTACACAGAGCAACAGAGCAGGTCAAAGTCTTTGTCCTTTGGTTTGCTGTCTTGATGGTGGTGGCTGTGATAAACTCTGAAGGAGACAGTTTAAATTTTCCTCCGCTTCTTAATTGGAATTGAGAACTTAGCTCGTACTCTTAATCCACTCTCCACAAGACCATCAGCATTTACTCAGGTGCTGGAGGAGGAGTCCTGAGTTGCGGCCTAGTCTAGTGAAGCCTACTGTGCCAGCCCTGCAAGGCAGCAAAGACAAAAGACAAAGATTGAATTAGAGGGAGCGCTCACCACTCCATGAGGAGACGTTCAGTCTAGCAAAACGCACGAGACATTCTTTATAAAAAGGAAAAAAACTTTTAAAACATACTTCATTTCCACAGGAAAGCGCAATCTGTACTAACACAGCTGATACTTAAAGTCAGTGAAAACATTTATCATTGTGAACGAAGAACAGAAATTCATCCACCTCGTAATTAAGTGGCCTGACTCGCTAGCAACTGAGAACCACTACCATGACAGCACCTTCCGAGTCTTCCTGTGTGTCTCAGACTGGAGCTGGCACCGAGATCTCAAAACACCTTAAAAGGGGGAAAACGCTAATTCATAATACAGAGCTCCAAAGTGAACCTTCAGATACTACGAATCCCAAGAGTGACGTGACAGCCAGTGAAGCTGCTCGGTGAGCAAGTAGGTGGTGTTTCCTAGGTGTCACCATCTACACCGAGCAGAAAACAAAGCATTGCTTACTCTATGCAGATCTGACGTTACAAAATTTCCCTCGATTCCTACTAAAAATGTTCATCTGTACCAGTCATCATACAGGAACCTGGAAATGGTGAGGTGACTCCTACCCCAAAGGGAAAAAGGGACATTCCACACACACACACACACACACACACTCTCTCTCTCTCTCTCTCTCTCTCTCTCTCTCTCTCTCTCACTCTCTCTCTCTCTCTGTAGGAACATATAGCTCACAAAACCACCCTAACATTTTACTCTTCGGACAGCTAGAAGACGACACATTGAATGATTAAAACAAATCTTCAAAGAGGTAATTTCCTTCCCTTCCTTTTCATCAGGCAATCATTTCCAAGAGGCCCTGAGAGGACAGAAGCACCGACGCAGGTTTGCTTGTGGTGAGTACTTTTCCTTTCATGCTTCCCTGTTGAAAGGTAGAGAAAGCAGGGAGAGCAGGGAGAAGAGCAAGCTTTCTGGAAGACTGAAAAATAATTTGATTTTCATTAAATCTCCCAACCTCAACAAAACAGACGTTTGTCAACCGTAAGATAATAAATCACCTTCGGTCAGTGAAGCAGGTGTTTTCCAGTCGGGGTTAAGAAAATCACCCTGCAAAACACATTTAAATTTACCTAAAAACAAATTTGTGAATTTGATGGTTTTTCACCTGGAAAAGAGACAAATTCTGAATCTTCAAAGTTAATAGTCAGTGAAGCCGACGGATCAACATGCACCATTGTTATCCAAACCAAACCCTTCCACATAAGCAACCTCGAGTGAAGTGTTTTTCTATGCTTGACAAAGCACATGCTTTTTGATGAATCTAGGCATTTTCTTTAAAAATCAGGAGGAAATTTAAGTCCTATAAATGATGCTAAAGCTACTTCTTTTCAAAACTGACCACCATAGACCACAGTACTAAAAACTAAAACACACACCTTTCACTGGCTAGGAATGGAGCTGAAAATACAGCCTGAAGCTAAAGGCCCTGCCCAATTAGTTTAATGGGTCTGATTCATAAAGCTGCCTAGATAGAAAAACTCGGTCCTATCTTTATGCCCTTTTAAGCATAAAGCACTACAATAACTGCATCAAGAAATGATAAAAATCCTTTCTCTTAAAAGCCAGTGTCAACGACAGGCATTAAGGAAGCTGCCACACACTGCAAGCTGGGATTTGTATCACACTTCACACTTGCCTGATCCTAAAGGTGGCCAGGATCTGTCCATTTATTTATCACTGCCCCCCAAAAAAAACTTTCTAGTTTTTGAAAAAATACTAGGACACTTTTCAGAAGAACCGCCTAAATCTGTACCGAGGGCTACTCAGATGCCCAGGGAGCAGGACTGCCAAGGGCACCTTTCGGGCTCAGGAGGGGTGGGTCCTGCATCACAGCCCAGCACTGGGGCAGTGGCGGGACCCAGCCTTCAGCACAGCCCTCTCGCCCGCACGCCCACGGTCCCCATGGCCTTGTTCCGGCTTACACAGGGGAGCCCGGCGCACTGGTCACAGGGCCCTTTCAGGTGTCACTGTTCCCAATGGTAGTGGCAGACAGTGTGCTTCCCCCAGAAGGGCCAAACGCCCAGAGTGGTTTTTTGTTTGCAGGGGGGTAGGGTGGGGTGTGGGGTGTGGCAGCAGCTTTTTGTGAGAAATGAAACAAGCACTTCCTCTCCTGGTCACTGTGAAGCACTGCTAGTGTCAGTGGCCTTGATTTTCATGGTCCAATGCGGTTCAAGTCAGGTACCTCAGCCTCGCTCAGCTCCCCTCTAAGCGCTCCAACTAACTGAATCCCCAGGCTAGGTCTACCCCCCCTCTGCTCCGGACCAGGTGAGAGAAGAGAGACCTGCCCCCAGGGGAGCAGCAGGGAGTGGCGAACACCAGCTAAGGGCAGAGTGACTGCCTCCTGCCCGCGCCCCCTCAAACTCTTCAAAAGCCATTGCCGAAAGTCCTCATCTGGACACCGTGCCAGTGTGCGGCAGGCTTAAGGTTTTTCGAATTAAACAAAAAACATCCAGAGACCAGCACCTGGTAAAGACTGGAAAAACAAAACAAAACAAAACAAAACAAAAAATAGATCAATTTACTTTATAGAAAAATATAAAATACTATAACACATTTCAAATTCTAAACTCCAGACCTTTAGGAGATGAATTATGCATTCCTTAGAAATTATTCCAAATAAAACGTACAATATGTTTTCTCTTCTCTTCCTTTAAAGCAGCAAACCTTTCCACAACAGTTGTCCCTGGCACCCGGGGGGATGGCTCCCAGGACCAGTGTGCGAGTCCCTCACGAAGTGGTGCGGCACGTCTGCACATGACCTACCTTTGCAGAAAGGCTACCAGGCGTCTGCCTGCATTTGACTTTGCTCATGGGGATCAAGCGTGGTGCTCACAGGGTGGCAGCCTCCAATTTTGCGTTTTGGAATTTTCTGGGATTTCCTCCCCAAATACTCTCAACCTGCGGCTGGCTGAGTCTGTGAGTGCAGAACCTGCGGGTACGGAGGGCCAACTGTAAAACGAACACTGTACGGAGACCTTCACTTTCAGGAAGAACACACATGGACACTTCTTGTCTTCAGCTGAAAGGCAGTTTTATCTGTTTGCTGTCTTTAGGACTAAGCTGGATGACAATCACAGTAAGTCTCTCAGGCGAGAGACGGGGGCCACAGGTGTAGGACTGGGTGTGTGGGCCGGCTCCTTGGTAGTGCATTTTTAAGAAAACAATTATTTCTACAATAGGAGAAATTATTTGTAGAATGTATAAAGAAATGGTCCCCTAGTGACAAAAGACAGAAAGACTTAGCCAAATCTCGAACACAAGGATGTTTTAAACCAACAAATTCCCATCCATACCCAAAAGAGAGGCTTCTTTCTCAAAAAGTAACGTTTTGATAATTTTCCACAAAATTAAATACAAGTTCGGCACTCTTTCAGGTACTCTATGAATTAAATTGCAACTGAAGAATTAATCCCAACAGGTGAATGTATGTATGGCTGTGTTTGAACAACTAGAGAGGAAAACAGGTAAGACCAAGTTTAAATCAGTTACTAAACTCCTACAGTTAACAGAATCAAATCATAATTGGTAATAACGACCAAATCCAACATCTTTCTCCTAACATCTAGGTCAACCATTTAACACAGCGACCGACCCTAACAGTGACCAAACGACGCTGCAGCTATGGAGTGGACCTGAAAACCTCCCTCTCACAGCGCGGCCCAGCCCGGCCCAGCCCAGCGCTGTGGACCCAGTAGAAGCGCGCTGTGCCGGCTGGTCATGGCAGGGCTGTGGGCCCCCTCTGACCCCGACGGCCTGCAGGGGTGGATGGCACGGTCAAGAAGGCGGAGGGCCTCTGGAGGGATGGGAGTCCAAACTCTGTCACTGCCTGACAGCAGGACTGCAGCCCAAGAGCAATTCATGAGCCTCAACTGTCCCGCCTGTAAAACACAGCCTCTGCCCAGCTCCTGACAGTGTAATGAGGAAGAATCGACGTGCAGAAAGCGTGCGCTCTTGCCCAGCACGATGGGCAGGTGCTCAGTGAATGTCACTTCACCTTCAACTTACAAAGACTACAAGTGACAACATCGGCTTCTTTCAAATTAAACTGTCAACCACGTGCCAGGCATCCTAGGATCATTACAGATTTTTTAAAGTAGATAAAATAAGGTATTAAACACAGTTTTCTCACAAATATTCTGAAGAGGCTCCCAACCACCCCATCAACTGTTAGTTCCTATTTACATCAGTTTATTCAAGTAAACTACAAAAAAAAAATAAACTACTATAAAATTCTCCTTAGGGACTTCCCACGTCTCGGCAAAGCAAGTCCCACTAGTGGGGTGGACTGACGGTGCCAGTCCTGAGGGCCACACGCCAACACAGGGCCGAACCCGCCCAGCTGGGCACACTTCAACACTGCGAGCGTGGACATGGCCATGGTCCATCTGTGCACGAGACGAGCGCTCCTGATACAACCGATAAAGCCCCAGCTGACCTTAAATCACAAACGGAGCTGAGAGGAACGCTCACAAACGAAACCGTGTGACGTAACGGCCCCTGCGACGCTGCCCTGACATCTCCCTCTGTGACAGAACGCTTCTTTCACCCCTACAACTTCACTACTCGAGTTGGCCCGAAGCCGTAAGAAACTTAAGAAACCCCTCTGGAGCCCAGGGGACAGTCAAACTGTACTCTGAGGGTCCCTAGGCCATGTGCGCCACCACGGGGGACTTCCAGCCGAGTCTCCCCAGCAGAACAGGGCTTTTGGCAGGTCACCTACAGCGGGGGGCAGGGGGTGGGGCGGCGGTTAGGGGACGCTTTCCCAAGTAAAACACTTTTTCAGATAAAATTTATTCACCTAGAAAGCTCATAAATGACCGGATTTCTCAATTCACACACATACACACATTCCCCAAGATACACTTATTTTAACTTCCTTCTGCCAACCGGAAGTTTGTTTTTAAGGACGTCTCGGAGAAGACAGACCCTATGGGCTTGGGGCCAACCCTGAAGCTACTTTTTTGTGGATCCTGAATGTGGAGCAAACTCCAATAGCCTTTTTTTTTTAAGAGATGAAATATCAGAGCAACAGCACACTGATACCGTATCATATACTCCTAATGACTAAAACACCTATTAACTTTTAATGGGCAGAAGCCAAGAGGCTCAGCACTGCTCGCCTGTTAAAGGCTGGGTATCACAGACGAGCCAGAAACCACGGGTGTGAAGGCTGAAGCCCGACGCTGGCTGGCCTGTGCGCTGACACCCTGTGGGTGCTGGGCCTGCAGTGCTGTGTGTGCCACACTCACCCTCACAGCGACCACGGGACTGTTCAACGAGCACAACCATTTCACAGGTGAGACAAGTGAGCCACGGCGGGCGCGGGGCCGGCCGGGGACGCAGGTGTCTGGGTCCCCGGCAGCACTGGCACAGGCACCTGTCCAAGCAGCTGCTGCCCTCCGGCACTACACTACCTTCCACGAAAAGGACGCCGACGAGCCACTCCTGACATAAAGTTCAACTCTAGTTTTTATGTCTGACCACCCATAAATGAGTATGTGTATGGAGAAAAACAGGGTCGAAACAAAAATGTCCCAGGTACAGGCGTCTCGGGCAGAGAGAGCAAATGCACAGAACGGCACAACCGTGCCGGGCCAGCTGCGGGGCCGGGCTCTCACCGCCCAGGGCTTGGCCCTTCGCTCTCTTCTCAGCGACAGAATCAGGACTCCAGGCTCCCCTACCCCTGACTTGGTCACCAGGGGCCGTGTCAGTCCATCCAAGCCAGCCCTCCTCCTCCGCCAGCTCCCACGTCTGGAAGACACTAGGTTGAGAGAGCTGGGCGCGTGAGCCACAGGGCTACGAGTTCCGCTGTTTTCACTGAACGAAGTGTTCGTGGCCTCTCATCCTTCCACTCGGGAGTATGAATAGTTTGGGTCGTACCCCTGAACCCTGTCCTGCTCCCAGAGAAGGGCAGCTCCATCCTCACCGTTGCGCAAGCCGAAGTATCGGTCATCCTGGCACAGGGCACTCACCCTCCCTCACCCCACACACAGCCGATCCTGAGGCTGTTGGCTCTACCTCCAAAACTTACCCAGAATCAGACCACTTCCCATCTCATCTGCCAGCACCCTGGTCCAAATCACCATCGCCCCGCGTCCGGTTAACTGACTGCCCTAGTCTCTTAACCCATCTCCAAAGCTCTGGCCCTCGCCCACTACAAGGCATGAATGCACATGGCAAGCTGTCCCCGCTTAAGTCACAACGCACACTGTACCGAACGGGCCTCGGGGCCTCGACACTGTTTCCCACGCCAGGTGCGCAAACAGACCTTCACGAGACATGCTCTCCGCTCGTTCACATCACTGCTCAAAAGTCGCTTCCCCCACCCTCTCGATTCCTCTTCATCCTGCTCTATTTTTGCCATGGCGCTCACCAGCTTCTAACACACTACAAAACGCCCTCGTGCTTGGTAGAAAGCAAACTCCATGAGGGCAGAGCCGCGTGTGCGCAGCCCGCTGACACGCCCTGGGCCTGGGGCACTGCCTGGCACGTTGCTGGAGCTCAAGTGTTTGCTAAATAAGTGAATCGAGTATCGATAACTAAGTCCCCGAGCAACACTGCTGAACTCCAGTACCCTACACGATCACCAGCAGTGGCCTGCTCTTTGAAACAGTAAGAGGTGGCACACTAAACTAAGAGGCCCGGCAGGAGAGCACACCCCCCAAAGTGAGCGGCAGTCTCGGCGCAGCACGCCGAGCGAACCCAACTCGGTGAGGACGCCCTCTGCCGAGGGAAGTCACCCTGGGCCATGACGAGGTCCAAGTCTGTCTCTGCCACCACCCCTCACCCCAACCGCCCACCACCCCTCACCCCAACCGCCCACCGCCCGTCACGGTACTACCTCCCTGTCCCAGTGTGCTCCAGACTGGACCACTGCAACAGTCACGTGCCCCTCACAGGGGGCAGTGACGGGCACAGGCCCTCCTCACACACGTGCTTTTTGTACTGCTGTCACCTCCACGCTGCCACAAACTCGAGAGCGAGGGGCACTTCCTTTCAACCTCCTCCCTACAAGCCCGCGCCCTGCTGGTGTCAGCCGAGGGAGAACTCGAGCTTCTCCTTCCCCGCGTGTGAAGGGCTCCACGTTCCCACAGGACAGGCCGTTCGCCGCAACCACCACCGCTCGCCACCGCTCGTGCCGGGCGGCACTTCCACACCACTCGTGTCATCCACTCATCTGACCCTCACGAAGACCCCAGGAGGCAGGCACAACAACGGTCCCCAACTCACAGGTGGTGAAACTGAGGACAACAGACAGGGTCACTAACGAAATCCAGAAACATCCTCTGTGAAGGTGAGGGGTATCCTTTTCTACACTTTCCAGGAAGCTGCATGTAAAAAAAGTGGAAACAAACAGTGGTCAGAGAAAAATCAATACAGGAACACTGCAACTGGAAAACCGCCCTCTGCACTGCCCAGCAGCCTGACGGCCCAGGCAGGGGACGCGAAGTGTGCGGGACCCTCACGTGAAAAAGGCTGGCAGGCCTGCCGACAACCGCACCCACCAAGGACTCCTCTCACCTCTTTGAGGCAGGCGAGTGCCCCCTGACGGGTGCTACACCCAGGCACGCTCACGTACTCCTTCCTGCCAAACCAAACACCCTGGAGCTCCCAGGACCGTTCTACCTACGAGTTTACATAAAACAGCCGGCCCCTAACAGCAGCAAGACACCAGGAAACGATTAACCAAATTCAGACAGTTGGGAGGGGGGAGCTGTTCTGGTACTGCAACAGTTAAGGACAAGGACAGGTCCTGAAAGGCGCCCCCTTAGGCAACCTGGCCACTCGGCAGGCCTCAGAGGCACTTAGGCACCTAAAAGGCAGTGCCCACGACGCCCGGGGCTGTGCGATGCACCACTGCCACGGACTCGGCCTGTCACTGACAGGACTGATGCTACCTGGCATCTGAGACTTAGGAAGCCACCGATGTGGACCCTGTTTGGGTTCAGGCTCATGCAAGCCAACTGTGGAGAAACAATTGAGACAATTCAGGGAATCTGACCATGGGTTAGTTAAGTATTTCATAAAGATGCTATGGCTGTCTGTTTAAAAGGCCTTATCTTTCAGACACATTCTAAATATTTACAGGTGAAATTTTCCTATCTGCATTTGCTTTAAAGTGATCCGGCTATAACTGATTCAAAATCATCAACAGATGCTAAAACCAGAGAAAAACTGTTGGAGAAAAGAATATTCCATCCCAAGCATATCGTTCCATCGATCACTTAATTACAACAGGGACAAAGGCACATTCGCAGTGGAACACTCTGCCGGACACCACCTGCATCAGCTGACTGCCTGACGTCACCAGCGGGACGGCCTGAAACGCCTCCCGATGGGGTGCCCTGACACCTGGCTGTGACACTCTTGCCAACAATGTGTGACCTGTGAGAAAACCACCAGACAACTCCAGAGTGAGGGGTTCTGCAGACCAGTGCCACAGACTGTCATTAACGACAAAGGTTTGGGAACTTTCCAGACCAAGGTGGCTAAACTAGATGTACGATTCTTAACTGAATACTGGACTAGACAACTACAGGATGTTACTGGAATAACGATAAACTTGAACATAAATCTGACCATTTAGAACAGCACTGAATTAAGGCTGCATTTCAGTGCAATGGCTGTTTCGGCTGCAAGAAGCCCGGCTCCTAGGAAAGCTGCGTCCAGATGCCGACAACTTTCCAACAGTAGAGGTTCTGAAAAAGGGCAAATACAGGTAATTCTAACAATTAGTGATCCAGGCAAAAGGCTTACAGATATTGCCTGTTCTTGCAACTATTCCAAAGGTTTAAAATTTTAAGATAAAGTTAAAAACATATAAAATAATCCAGCAGAAAAACAGGGGGATTGGAGATGAAGCAAGACTGGCATATGTCGACGAGCTCCTGGAACTGGGTGGCGGGAGACTCACGTAAGTCTCCAGTTTTCTGGGGGTGCCCAGCCCGTCTTAGTTCTCACGTGAAGGGCGGTGAACAAGTGCCCGAGGCAACATCAAGAGCCACCACGAGATGCAAGAGCCCCGCAGGAAAATGCGGCACTGAGCCATTGCCACGCACCGCCGATCCTCTCTGGCAGGGCCTGCAGCCGCCGTGAACAAAGCCTGCCTGACCTGCACAGGGCCGTTCCTGCTCCTGTCCCCAGCAAGGGACTCAGCAGGGCCATCGCCTCATCCTCACGTCGCCACCACCGGGCCTGAGCACTCTGATGAGAATGGAATTTGCCACATTTTGCCCCTTTATCTTCCTCTTACTGGAATGCTACCTACCCAAAAGCTAGTGCTTCGTCTCGCAGTGCACCCCGCTGCTCCCCAAACACCTGCTACTGCTGCCACCTGGCAGGCACTCAGAAGAGACACGCAGCATCTCCTTCACCCTAAAGGGGCTTTGGCTGCGGCACCACGCCCTGCACTCTTTTTCACAGACCCGGCAACCTGGCTCGAGAGACTGCCTTCCGAGTCCCCGCCCAGCCGCCGACTGCGCAGCTGCGTGACCCTGGGCACCCTCCAGCCCGTCCTTTCATCTGTAAAACGGAAGCCACGTGCGGCCCCTGCTTACACCAGCCACTGAGAATCAGGTGCCACAAACCTGAAGGTTCAGAGAGGTGCCACACCCATCCCGGGCAACTTCGTGGTTTGCCCTCAGGTTTTCTGTTCTCATCCCACTTGGTTCCAGTTTTATATTCCTAGAAAAACCATTCCTAGAACAGAGATGGAAGGTTCAACTTTTCCATGTGACTGAGGCCAGAAAGCATAAACACCAGAATCTTCCTGGTAGACCAGACTTTAATTCTCCAAGGAGGCCGAGTCATAAATAAAAGATCCTAAAAATGGAATGTTTCCTCAGGCATACACTTTTGGTTGGAAAATTTAAAAACTTTCTAATTTCCCCCAAAGCTTGGGGAATATAAGATTTTCAAGAAGCAAAAAACACATTAATAGGATAACTTGAATAGTATTTGGGAGGACTGGTAAAAATTATCGTCTGAATGAACCTAAAAACCGAACATAAAACTGAGGTAGAGCAATGGAGGTTGCGAAGTGCAGCTGGGGCTTTCCCTCGTGGGCCACAGAAAGGGCTAGACTGGCAGAAAAATACAGCCAAGCAGGGTCACGACTGCCGGCACTGGATGTCAAAAGCGGGAGACCTTGAAATTATAGCTTCCAATTATTCCACTTTAATCAGATAAAATAGTTAATAGAGAAAGTGATATTAGGAGGAATTTCTCTTCTTCACATTAATCTTCTTAAACTGAATTTGTAAAAGCCCCCAGGTGTCCCTCCGCAGGTGAGAACCGCAGACCCGAGTCTGCCGGACCACAGGTCGCCCCCGACAGAAACCCGGGGTCCCAGGCTGCCGAGCCAGCTCACTTCAATCCTTTCTCCTACAAACGCTACCGAGGCAGAAGGTAAGCAGTGCACGAGCAAGAGTAGCAATTAAAACAGCCTATCACTACTGGGTTATATGGTTACTTAACGGGCTCAGGCAATTTCTAACAGGACACATTGAAGTGTCCTTTCCTGTAACATCTGCCCAGCAAAGGTCCTACCCCCAAATTCAGCATTTCATTCAAAAGCAGAAACACGCCTTCAGCCGGCATCTAAACCAGGACTGAATGTCTCATATTCGCAATTTCCACAGAGGGCATCTGAACACAGACCGAAAACAGCGGGTGTCTGGGACTTGACCCGGCTCTCCGCCCGTGACAGAAACAGAGGCCGCCCGCCTCCCACCCAGGGCGCTACCGGCTCCTGACATCCAAGTGCAGCTAACGCTCAGCACAAGAGTTTTCTCACACGGGACTACTACACGTCCACAGCCGTCTGGCTGTTATAGCTGTACTTGGGATTCTTCTCTTAACAAAATTAAAGCACTTTAACGGCCAGGTCAGGGGCCGAGGAAAATGCTCTAACAGCTAAGCGAAGGCTAAACAGAGACAAAACCAGGAATTCATGCTGGGGCAGAAGCAGGTAAATGCCAGGTTAGGAGCACAGTAGGTTCCAGGTCAAGTTTTTGTGTTGCCAGGTCCACGCTTTCCCTTGCGATCTCATCTGCAAGCTCTCACCCACACCTGCCCACCCCCCCCGGAGTGTTCCCGGAGTGAGCAGGGACTCCTGCACTCAGGAACTGTAACCACAGCGAAGACAACTGGGGGACGAGGGGACCCAACGAGTCAATTGATTGTGCCTGGACTGGAAAAGTAGGGTTAACAAACTGGACCTGAGCTTTTGTTTGTGATCTGCTGCTACGTGTCTGGAGTGGGTGGGAAAGTGAGAAAAGTCAGTCAAGGTAATAACTCGGCCTCCACCCTGTGACGACACGGGGCCTGGTCGAAAGGTTCTGCCACCCCCTGGCTCTGTTCCCTGCCTGGAGGAGCGCCTTTCTCCGTGGTAACATTTTTCAGAGACCAGGGGTCATATATGCTAATGTGAACTTCATAGATATACCCCAGGCCAAAAAAAAGTCATTTTCTAAATAAAGCTGTCTTTGCCCAGGAGCAACATTTCAAACCTTTCAGAGGTTGTAAACCACCCAGACATTTAAAAAGAAAAAGGCACACCGTTTGCCTAAGTCGTACCTCGGGAGGTCTGAAGACCAAGAATGTCTAAGACCAGCTATCTAAATCAGAAACTACAAGATGGTAGCCGTATCTAACCAACGAATACATTTCATTTGGTCCAGGGTGCTTAAATATTTCTCAGTTAATAGCCAGTATCAGGAAAGTCAGATTCCCTGTAAACTCTTGAGTTCTGGGCAGAAAGGGGTAGAAGAGAAGGAGCTGGCCAAACCAGGCCCACACTCCCACAGCAGTAGCAGACTGTAGTAGTGAGCGCTAGCACACATGCACGCACGCACCCACCCACGCACACCCCGTTCCCTCCAGCCACACGCCCACCCAACACTTTGCACCATGAATCAAAACACTCCAAACTGTGACAAAGTCCTCTAAGGCTGATGACAACCATTCATACTTACCAGTTTAAAACGTGGTAGTTAAAAAGAATTAAAATCTATTCCTTAGGCAACTCTGTTAAATAGCTTTTTATTAACCCCTGAATACATTCATACTTCACCCTGCCATCTCCAAAAAAGGATAAAAACGATTGAAGAGTTACCCGGCATTACTATTCCTCACGGTCACACTCATCCCGCCGCCCTTCACACACTCACGCAAGTTCGCAGGCCTGCCCTGCACAGGGCCCAGACCCTGCACCACCTGACACCCCATCTCACAGCTTCGGAGTGAAATAGTCAGGTGCAAAAATGAAGCCTGAGGTACAGCTGGATTTAAAAGAACAACAGTTAGGTTCATATCCAAAAAATGCATATTCTCTTGTAAAAGGCCTTATTTTTGACTTATTGGATCACAGGTACTTCCAGCTTATAAGACAATTACTAAAAAAATCAATAAAGCATGTTAATAAGATATATACATTCCAGCAATGTGCTATAATGTAAAATACTGTTTTATTTTAATTTCTTTATAAAAATAAAATCTGTACCAACAGGAATGAAACAAATCTCTTAAAGTCATGAGTTAAAAGGAAAAACTGTAATACTATAACATACTGCTACATCGAAAATGAAAAGTAAAATATTAACTGAAAGTATCACGTACAGCAGAAATCAACTGTTATTCCATCTGCTCCGTCTGTTGATCCTACTGGGCAGTGGCCAGCTTCACACCTTTAGCGATCGGACAACTGGCAACCAAACGCCTATGAAGCAAGTTAAAATACTGGTCTTCTCCCACGCCTGCCTCTGTTCGCCTTAGCGCTGACCCATGTACAGTGTGAATTCTTTCAACTTCCTCTGTTCTTTCCTTTTCCCACCCTCCTCACCTAAAGAGCACATTCAGGTCTTACTAAGCGCTAGTCAGGGAAGGACGGACAGCAGAAATGACCACGGAGCCCAGGCGCAAACCCCGCGGGGCAGTTCTGGAGGAGTCCCAGGGCCTGGCCGAGGCCAGTAGCTGTGGAACGAATGATACGCATGTCTGACAAAGAGGCCGGTCCACGCAGGCAGAGTTCATGGCATCCCTCATACACTCTCTGCATCACAGATGCAAATGTCTGTCCTTGTTTAATTATCATCGTGGGCAGGCTATTAATGTAGAATGGCTCCCGTTCCCTGATTATTTATTCAGAAAGTACTACATTCCAGGTTGGACTCAGTCTCAGATTCTGATAAAATAACTTACATAAAGTTATCTTCAGGAGTCTCTTCCTCAGTAAGATGGAGTGTAAAACCAGGCAATGAGGTTCAATGACTCGCCTGAGATCACACAGCTAAGTGGACGGCAAGCTGCGCACCTACTGCCTCCGAGGTCAGTTGGCACCTTCTCCTCCAAGGCTCTCCACCTGAGGGAACGCTCCCCTTTCACAGATGAGAAAGTGAGGGTCCAAACAGGGTACAGTCCCCAGGAAGCAGGTGCCAGGAACCAAAAGCAGGCTGTGATCTGTCTCTAAGGTCCTCTAGGATCCCATGCCAGTTCTGTTTATTCCAACACAAAAGAGCCATTATCTTCATTCGGGATCTTGTGTTCTTCTGTTCGGTTAGGGCAACAAAAACCAGAGCTCTCACTGAAGCAACAGCATTCATATCCAAAACAATCACATCCAAAGGTAATGGGGGGAAGGGAGTAAAGATAAGTGGAAAATCAAAGTCATACATACATACCTTAAACATTTTACTTAAGTTTAACACATAAATGTACGTGCATTTGCCAATCTCAACATGGGGTCCAAGCACTGGGAGAAGGGAAGCACCGTGAGGCTCCTTGCTGAGTGGCGTTCCGTCTGCTTGGCCTACACACCTAGGAGCGCACCATCTACGTACGGTTTCCACATTCGGTTTGCTTACAGCAGAAAGCTTTAAGAAATCCTTGAAAAGCAGTCTGCGCAGTCTTCCTGGACTACTGTTATTCTTCCTCTCCGACTTTACTTATTGCAGCCACATGGTTATTTTAGTGACTCACCTTCATCAAATATTTCCAAAAAAATCCAACTATTTTCAGGGGGTGGGGGCATGCAGGGGAAGTCTGTACTCATTTTCACAGTTGACATATTTAAATTATTATTGTAAAAAAAAGATTACTTGCCATGAAATAGTGTTAAAAGCCAACACAACTTCAGGCAAGCACACAACTCACTGAGTGCAAGCCAAGTGCACTGACTTGAAAGCAACTTACTAGCACAAGAGGTCAGCATGCTATCTCACACCCAAGAACTGTTTAGAAGGGATGACAGTAGTGTTCTTCGTAAGGCAGCCAAGTGAGTATAGACCTTATGTGCAAAGCAGAGCACGGGACAGAAATGAAACAGACTGGAACCTCAAAAATTTGTAACCTAGCAAGAAGGTAAGAAACTTTCGCCCATTAACTGGAATACCAAGCAGCGATCCACGGGACAGGACACAGAACCCCACGCAGACCCAAAGGGAAGATCACCGTGTGCAAGGTGACGGTGTACGTCTTCCTTCAACAGCTGTTCAATGTACCAGGGAGTTAAAGTGGCCTTGCGGCAGGAGTTCCTAGAGATGATGGAGTAATGTGGAAAGGGAGGGCATTGCAAGAAATGTAGTGTGCCACAAGAACCCCAGAAAATAAGAATAGTCTCTGTGGGACCTGCAGCAGACGGGCTTGGATGCTAGAATTCATCTGAACGTCTTCTTTTCAAAAAGGGGTGAGCTGTAATGTAGCAACACTGACACAGTCAATCAGTATGTGAAGGCAGTGAAATAATCGAAAAGGCTTTGTATTATTTTGTTAAAAATGCATTTCAATTTAATTCTTTTAAAGCACCTTAAGAACATATTTTTGCATTCCAAGAAGCATATTTGCAGGCATTAACCCCTCAGCAGCATGTTAGAAAGACCAGCTAAGAAACTGCAAGAATAGAGCAAGAAATACAAGTGGTCATCTGAGACAGGGAAGAGACGAGGTGGAATGGGGATTAAGGAACACAAAGACTGGAATTTGCTCAGCCCCAGGTGACAGAAGACAGAGAAGCCGTGAAGGGAAAGGAGACAAGTCTGGGGTAGACGACCCCTTAAATCTGCCCCACACTGAGTGTGCAGTACCGCGGAGACATCCAGGGGGCTGCAAGCAGCACAGGTAAAGTACGAAATGCCAGAATTCTGAGCTTGTTCCCAAAAAAGGAGAGTCACCCATGGAGGTCAAAGGTACAGTACATAAAGAGGGAAAGGAAGTCATCAAAGCAGAATGCTGGGAAACAGCATGAGAAGCTAAGAGACACACTGAGCCTGGGAAATAGCGTCTGTACAGTCTAAATCAGGACCAGCAAATTTCCATAAAAGACCCAATAATAAATATAAACAGGACACCTGTATTTATGACTCTGACATTTCAATTTCACATAAATTTCACCATCATAAAATATTATTTTGATTTTCCCCCAACTCTTTAAACATGTAAAATCCTTTCTCCACTCCCAGGCCTTAGAACGCAGGCAGCCGGTTGGATTTGGCCTGGGACCCGCAGTCTGCCAACTCCTCCTCCAAGTCAGAGCAACACGCCCCAGAGAGCTGGAGGAACTGCCCCTTCCCAAATTTGAGGGTGTTTTTCCTTTAGTTAAGTTAATAACTTACCAGACTTTCATTAAATCTGAGTGATTTTCTTACATCTGAGTAACTCCTTATATTTGATGTCCCTAGGAAATAATTACAAGCTGATGGTAACCCTGTTGCTTAAGAACGCCGCCGTCCACTGCAGAGAGGCGCTCCTCATCCTGAACAGAGAAGTCACTCCCGCGCCGTGACTACAGCAAAGGCGCTCGCTGGAAACGTCACTTCAGCACGCGTTCCTCGTTTCTTCTCACACTTCCAGTCTTCTTTCAAGTGATTTTATCATCTAAAGGCAGAAAGACCCACTTGCAGTCTGCATGTAAATGGCTAGATTTTGACAACCTCTGTAAGTCAGTATCAAACGTTGCAGAATGGCAACTCCCGACGGGCGCCGTTCTTCGTGCATACACACCGTGTCTGCGTGTCTGCCAGGAAGGCCTCCTCACCCCCCGCCACTCCTGGCGCCTTAGCTGTGGCTCAGGGGCAGCACTGGGACTCCTCCTTCCATCACCTGCTGTGGCAGTTAGCTGTAACCCAAGAAAACTTGAAAACCAAATGAAAGCATGACACTGTCCACAAAGCCCAAGGCTTTCATCACTGGACAACCATTTTGAGTTGTCCGATTTCAAGCAGACAAAAACACAAAGAGTGATTATTAAAGATACAAGCTACACTGTTCAAGGAGGGCCCATGGGAAGGAAAAAAAGACTAACTCAGCTGTCTGACAGCTAGAACTAAGATGTTTCCAGCTAACTTTTGCCTGCCACCACCTGACAGCAGAAACGTCACCATTTCCTAGTCATCAAATGCTGCCAAGCAAGAGCCCAGCTACAATGAGCCAGGGCTGGCCGGGCCCATATTTGAGTTCCTCAGAACCCTATGCCTCCGCAAAGGTATGCAAAGTGCAAGCATTTTGTAGTTATTGTTTTCAGAAGATCCTAACTTAGATACAACTCTACAATGAACACAAAACTTTTGCCAGCTTTTCTAATCAAAAAGGCTTGAGTGAAGAAAAATAAAACTCTTCATCCCACGATCAGAAAACCCACTGCTGTCTACATTTTAGGAACGGGAACATCCCTATTTTGACTTCTGAACTTATAAAACCCACGTGGTAAATTAAACTCAGATTATATTGTAAAATTCTTTGTCTCCAAAGAACTACCTCAATAAGTTATCTTAAAAGTTAACATATAATCTGCTTTTCAATAAAATTAAAACTAAATGAGTGCGTATTGAACATAACTTGTCACATGTTTTAAAGAAAAAGAACTTAAGATTTCCAAATTAGGTATCTGCTCTCTTATTCCTACTAGAAAAATAAACACTACAGGTACATAAATGCAGTTTTACTATACACACATGCATTCATTTAGCAATTAAGTCGGTTACTATTTAAACTATTAACCTGTAGCTCCGCATGTAAAAATTCCTAGTAGCTTGAGAAGACCTCAGGAAAAAGCACTTTCCAGGCTCTCACGACTCTAACATTCCCGTCCTGGGCAAACAGAGTCCGGCAGAAGTTTGTATCTACCTGAGTGTGGTTGGTGGGGTAATCACATGGGCGTAATAATTTATGGCTCAAACTTGAACATTTCACCTAAAATGTCGTATGGTGTGCTTGAGTGTGACGCTGTTGTTACAGAATGACATGCTTATGATTTTGTAATTAAAGGGGCGTTACTTACGCTGGACCCTGTACAAGACACGAGAAAGGCTCATAACTACGTAACCGAAGAATGTAAATGCTCTGCCGAGATCTTTCACTCCACCTCGCAATTCCTCCTCCTGAACCCATCCCAGCAACAAAGCTTGTCTGCAGTCTCCACAGCCTTCCCTAGGCTTCTCTACACAGTAGGCTTTTTCATTCGCACACGGGCAATGAAGTCTTCTACCCAACTGAAATTAAATACCAGTCTTTAAAATCTAATTTCAAAGTGAAATCGAAGGGCCTCAGCCATTTTCTCACTCTTAAGAGAAAGGAGCTCAGAAATCAGTGTCAGATGTCGCCCAAGAAACGTGTGGTGCCCACCCATCTACCTGACTGCTGTCACTGCAGGGACAGGGCGCGGGCCATCCACTTTCTTGTCAGCTGGTGTTAAAGGCCTTCCACGTGCTGCATCCAGCCCCCCGGAAACCGGCAGCCCCCTTCTCCGCAGCCACGCACTTGCACATCTGAACGCTGTGTTTTCCAGACGTGAACAAAACTCCCTGGTGCTATCTGATTGGGGCAGGGTAACAACGCTTCCAGAAACTTCTCTTTCTGGAGACTCCCCTATACACATGGTCTAAGGTTGGTCTCAGCAACCGTCTTGTCAAATGGATGTGGTCGTTGCCTTCACAGGCCGGTTCCCCAACATCCAGAATTTTCCCAATACAGAATTCAACCCCACTTTGTACTTTTCCTACTAAATTAAAACTTGGGGGGAAATAGAAATGACTTTGTTATATCCACACATTAAAATAAAAGTCAAGCTAAATGGCACCTACAAATAAATTTCTCCTTGGGAGGAACTGGTCTCCACTCATCAACGCACAAAGGCGGCAGGGAGGGCCACAAAAGCAGACTCCACGAACCCCCAACTACAAACTGGGGAAAAGCACTGCAACTTGTAGGGACTGATTAACACACCGCCGTGCACTCAGTAAGAACCGTTTTCTGCACTACACGTGCCCCAAAATCTTATCTTTCAACCGGGTGCTCTCAAGTGACTTTGGTATAATGTGAGAGCCTCAGCAGAGTAACTGCATTTTAAATTTAAAAACTCCCGTATGTGCTCAATTGTAAGGAGTCCAGGTAGGGGTCAAAGGAAATAAAACCATGGGGAAGGAGGGGTAAGAGACTAAGGGGTAACGCTCTTCAGGCTTGGAGAGGGCCCCAGAAAAGAAACGGGAAAACACCCCTGGGAACCCAAGAAAAGGCTGGGAAATTACCGCCTCTCAACTTCCACTTCTGCTCT
>PVKM010002848.1:47323-61690 GCA_004027735.1 Carollia perspicillata
GGCCCACAAACTGCTGCAGGTGAAACCCAGGTTCCGCGGCCTCCCAGAGTGCGAGCTCACAGCGGCACTCTGCGGCAAACACACGCACCGTTAACTTTTCCCATTCATCCCCGCATCTACTGACCCTATTTTAGAATGCTACTTTTCTAAATTGAAAGCAAGAAAAACTATTCGAGGCCAGCAAGTCTTTGTGTTTGTTAAACATTTGCAACCTACTTAAAAATAAGTTGTGAACAAAACGTCAGTTTTGTTATTCTTTAATCTTACTTTATTTAGGTCAAGGAACTCTTCAGCACAAGTTCACCATCGTTAACAGCGTCCTATGACAACCATGGGGGCCAGCCTCGACAGAACTGTTCACCAAGTTCATCCTTAAGGTTCTCCCCCAACCCCAGGACTTCCAGGCACTCGATTACTGTTTCAACCAAACTGTGCTTCGTGGCTTACCTAAACTAGGGTAGGAAATGCATGCTCCGCATTCAGGAGCATCCAAGAAGAAAAAAAACCACCGGACACAGAAAAACACACGTTGGCCTGGAACAGGAACCAATGCACTTGGCAGCTATGCCCAAGATGAATTTGAAGTCTCACTTCGAAGGCTCATGGAACCAACGTGCCTATACCCTGACTCCCCAGTGATCACCTGTTCCCTCCCCAAAACATGGCAAAACAGCAGAAAGTTCAATGACCAGCTTCCCAGGTTCTATGGTAGCTCCTCAAATGCCCAAGTGAAAGGGAGAGCCCCAACAATTTCCACGGAATTACACTGGTTTCCTTTCCAATAACGTGGGTTTTGTTTCCCACTGTTTCTATTCTCATTAAGCAATATGGGGGACAGAAGGGCCAAGAAAGGGGGACCACGCCAGGGGCTCCGCACGACGATCTTTTCTTTCCAATCCTGGGAGGTCAAGCTGGGGGACACACGGGCCGGCGCACTGGACCGGCCACAGGGGAGGAGAGGCACGGGGTCCTTTCCTGCCGTCCAGGGGGCAGAGGCTGCAATCACAGCCTGGTGCCCTGTGCCTGTCTCCACGGAGCCTGGACCGCGCAACCCAGGCTGAAGTTCGGCGAACTTCCTAACAGCCCCTTCTCCAAATTGACCCAAAACATGATCCCCACAGAAAACGGGCCCAGGGCTCTAGCACTAAAGGAAGCTATGCTTCAAAAGTTCAAACGTAGTTTCTCTATTATACCTGGAAAAAAAAAAGGCACACACCATACAGCAGCACACGCTACATTACCGCATTCACGGGAGAAGGGGGACTTCAGCGCCGGCTTGCGGCATGCCTGACCCAGCACAAGGGACGAGGAGCCGCCGTCAGGCCGCGGGCCGCGTCCTGGGCCCCACCGTTACCTGTGAACGGGCTGCAGGTGCGCTCAGCGTCCCTCCACACCTGAAACGCCCTACCGCGATTTCAATCAAAAGCACGGGAGGAAAGTTTCTTCCGGAAGGCGCAAAAAAGGTCACAGATTGGATGAATGAAACAGGGCTAAGGGCACTGGGAGCAGGACTGTCGCTGGAGTCAGAAAAAGAGAAGTCAAAGATTGTTTTAACACGAGACCGGGCTCTAAGCGGCCGTGGTCCAGATACGACTGCACAACACGCTTTGGAGGACGATTTTATTGAGCGCGAACGGTTGCGGGCGGCGGCGGGCGGGCGACCGCGGGGCGGGCGGCGGCGGGACCGGACCCAGGCAGCTTCGCGACGACGGAGAGGGGTCGGACGCTCGCGCGTGTCCTCCGCGGACCTTCCACTGCCCCCGCCGCCCGACCTGCCCCCGCCCCCCGCCGGCCGGCCGGCCGCGTGCGAGGCACACCCTCCCGGCCGCCGCGCTCCCGCGGTCACACCCCCACCACCCGCGCGCACGCGGCCTCGCCGAACCGGCCGGCCCCCGCGCGCCCCTTGGTGCGGACGCCAGCCCGCGGCCCCGGCCCCCACCTGGCCTTGAGGGGAAGGGCGAGGGGCGGCGGCCTAGCGGCCGTGGGGCGCCCGCACGGGAAGTCGGGCTCTCAAGGGAAGGTCACTTACTCGCTGCATGGCTTTTAGGATCAAAGCCAGCTCGTAGCGGGGCATGCCCCAACACACGGCGCGCGGCTCCGGACCGCGCGGGCTCCCGGGACGCTGAGAGGCGCGGACCGCCGACACCCGCTGAGGCGCTAGGCCGTGAGACCGCCGGGCAGCGAAAGCAGCTCTGGCCGCGCGAGCCCGGGCTTAAAGGCTCTGGCAGCTGCGCAGACCGCGCGCCACGCCCCCGCGCACCACGCCACGCCCCCTTCTTAAGGCGGCCGCGGCCCCTCGACAGCCCGGCTCCCCGCGAGGACCCCTGGGACCGCCGATCCCGCAGTGGTGGCGCTGTTATAGCGCAGTGGGCTTGGCCGGGAGCGGCCCACGGAGCCCTTACGACCCCTTAGCTCTTGTCGCCGCCGCCGCCGCCGCTGCGGCCAATGCCGCGCCCGCTACCTAGGGTTCTCGAACCAGCTGGAACTTTCCATGCCTTCCGTCTCAGCCTAGGCGGCGGACGTGCCTGCGCCCCGGTGTGCGCGTGCGCCGCTGTGCGGCCTCTGGGTGCGCGCGCCTCTCGCCCTCCACTCTCCGCCAGGGGGAACGTTCTCGGTGGCCGGCTCCCCCGCGTGGGCTGGCGGCCGACTCGCGTGCTCACCAGTCCCCGGCGGCGCACAGAGGCTCCCGAACGTGCCCGCTCTGGACCGCGCGCCCCGCGCTGAGCGAGGAAGGCAGGTGGGGATGCCCCGGGCGACCTGCCGCTCACGCGGCTTCTTGGGCCCCTTCCCTGGAGCAGTGAGCCCAGGGCTCAGGCTGTGGGCCGCTGCGCGGGGGCCGCTTGGGGGCCGCTTGGGCCCATCCCCCGCATGCTGCCTGACCTTGCCGGGGTCCAACACAAAGGGGACACGGAGGACATCTACTTCCCAGGGCAGTGATGCCTTTGAGTGAGCTGATGTATATAAATCTCTGAGAGCCATGCCTGCCCGCAGAGGAGCCACGCGGGCATTTGTTCTGTGAGCCGGGTATGACCCACGTGTTGTTGCCAAGGGCGGGCTCATACTTTTGGCTCAAAGCGGTGTTCTTTAATGCTCGGCGTTTATTTAGGGGACCAGCTGAGGGCTTGAAAGCCTGAACCGTGGGGAATAGAGCATGCCTGGCAGCGGGGGGGGGGGGGGGGGGGTCTCCTGAACACAGGGGTTACCTCTCCCTCCAGCCCCTGCTATGCTCTGCCTGCAGTTGTAGTAAATGCATTTTTCTCCAGCACCACTCCTTAGAGATCGAGGTCCTTGCAAGTGTCAGCCCCTTCCCTGCTTCTCCCCATTAAAAGGGTCTCTAAGTGAGACATCTCTCAACTTTACAATG
This sequence comes from Carollia perspicillata, assembly GCA_004027735.1. Lineage (NCBI taxonomy): Eukaryota > Metazoa > Chordata > Mammalia > Chiroptera > Phyllostomidae > Carollia > Carollia perspicillata. The sequence continues at coordinate 50,688 of PVKM010002848.1, forward strand.
CTTTAATGATAATAGGTAGAACTTACTGAACGCTTATTGTGCATCAGGGACCACACTAAGACTTTTACATGTATCATAAAATTCTTGACAGCATGCGAAGCAAGTCGCTATTATTAACCCCACTTCGGGTATTCAGAAATAGAGGCATGCAAAGGTGGTGTAACTAGCTCCAGGTTGAAAATATTAATAGAAACAAAATTTGACCCAGACTTTGTGAAGGTTCAGCCCACAGATTGTCCAGCCTCTGGTTCTCCCACCACACAGTTTAGAGTTGGTATTATTCAGTGGATTTACCATGTATTCCATATTAACCAAGAAGAGATTCCCACTGGTCACCTTATCCAGAGCCTTTGCTACTTCTCATCTGCTTTCCATCCCCCACAAAAGTAAGGCTACTTTGAACACAACCTTATCTATTCTTGGGCTTCTACATGACCCCTGTTCTTCCCAAGAGAAACCATACTGGCTTACTACAAGTTAATACAACTTACCTGGTTGGTATAGACTAAGTTCACCCTTAGTTAAAAAAAGTAGACTACTTACGATAAGTTACACAACAGAAGAAAGCGAGGCACTTCTGGCCTTTACGAATTTTCCAGGGTAGTCCCTATGTCAACTCTTCCTGGTGTTATGAACCACGTCCCATTTGAGGAATGAGAAACGATGGACCCGGAAGTAATATTTCAAGCCTAAGGCCTCAGCAGTACCATGAGCTGACTTCAACTTTTAGCACGTCCTCTGGAAGCTCCACAGTTTTTCGATAATCCCTAGCGGTGAGGGAAGATTTTGCTTCTCCCTCTACTTCCTAGAATGCGACAAGTGGGGTAAGGAAATGAGCCTGATTGCCTAAGGCTTCAGCACCCTGAACCATCCCAGTCTGGGGGGCACCCACCGGTGCATTCCATTTACTCTGAAAGGGAGAGGGAGGGCAGCTGCCCCAATTTTCCCCCTTCGACATTTCTTTTGGAAGCGCAGCCCCAGAATGCTGGGGAGGTCGTTAAAAATTAGAAGTAAAATCAAAAGGAATGCTGCTGCCCACTGAATGCCTTTCTACTGTAGCCACAAACGTCACCAAAAATACCTTTTTCATTTTATACTACGTATGCTCATCATTTAGAATATAAAGCATCACTGCTGTAGTTAATGTCTGAATTTTACAAAATTACTCCCATACTTAGGACTAAGCTAACCAAGGCAGTGAAGGATCTGCACATTGGAAACTGTAAACCAGTGATGAAAGAAATTAAAGCATACACAAAGAAATGGAAAGATGTCCCATGTTCCTGGGATAAGAATTAATGTTCTTAAAAAGTCCATATTAACCAAAGCAATTTATAGATCCAAGGCAATCCCTATCAAAATCCCAATGGTATTTTTTACACAAATGGAAAAGAGTCATAAAGTTCATGGGGAACCACAAAAGACCCTGAATAACCAAAACAATTCTGAGCAAGAACAATAGAGCTGGAGGCATCACACTTGCCAATTTTAAACCACATGACAAAGCTATGGTAATCAGAAGTGTAAAAGTAGTGGCATAAAAACAGACATGTAGACCAATGGAACAGAACAGAGAGCCCCGAAATAAACTTCACACGTATACAGCCGACTGATGTCCAGCAGGGCTGTCAAGAATACACAGCAGGGAAAGGGCGGTCCCTTTAATGAGTGATGTTGGGGACACGGCAGCCACAGGCAAAAGAATGAACTGGACCTTCATCTTATACCACAGACAAAAAGTCAACTCAAAATGAATTCAAGACTTACACATAAGACCCGAAACCATAAAACTCCCAGCAGGGGAGAAGCAGGGGAGCCTTCTTGACATTGACCTTGATAACAATGTTCGATATGACACAGGAGCCTAGGCAGCAAAAGCAAAAACAGAAAAGTGGGATCGCCCCGAACTAAAAACCTTCTGCTCAGCAATGGGAACGACACAATGAAAAGGCAACCTGCAGAATGGGGGGGAAATAGTTGCAGACCGTGTGTGTGGAAAGGGATTAACATCCAAGAGACATAAGGAACTCAAACAATTTGATAGCTAAATAAATAGCCTGATTTTAAAATGGGCGAAGCAACTGAATCTCTCCGAAGAAGGTAAAGATGCTCAATGTTGCGAATCATCTGGGAAATGCGAGTCGAAACCACAATAATATATTATGGCACATCTGTTAGGATAGCCGTTATCCAAAAGTCAAGAAACAGTATGTGTTGGGGAGGAGCTGGAAGAAAGGACCCCCGATGCACGGTCGCTCAGGCTGTAAATCGGTGCAGCCACTATGGGAAACAGCATGGAGGCTCCTGAAAGAAAAAATAAAAGTCAAACTACCTTACGATCTAGCAGTTCCACCTCTGGTTTCATATCTCAAAGAATTGAAATCAAGATCTCGAAATGGTGTCTGCACTCCCCTGTGCATGGAAGCATTGTTCATAACAGCCGAGACAGGCCAGCAGTCTAAAGGTGCAGGGGTGAATAAAGAAAATCACCTTTTAAAATGCGGTACAACGGACTATTATTCAGCCTTTGGACGGAAGGATAAACCTAGGAGGCTTTACGTAAGTGAACTCAGACAGACCCAGAAGAACACGTGTAACATTTGACATGTGTATATACATGTATACATGTATATATCTGCTTACACGACGTATCTAAAATAGCCGTAAAGGCAGAGGCAGAATGGTGGTGGCAGGAGCTGGAGGAAAGGGGACTTGGTCAAAGAGTACAAAGTTTCAGTTACCCGTGAAAAATAATTAGTCCGTAACGTAGGGCCTCTACAACAGAGAACGTGGTTATGTTGAAGATTTGATTAACCAGAAGTCTTGACTCATTTTCAAGTACGTTTTCATGAGAAGGAACGGGGAAGAAAATAACAGAAGTCAAAATCCAGACCGATTTCCAAACAGGAGCCTCGGTGTGCTCCCTGGGTCCGTTTAACCCCCTGTACCTTCTTATCCGCTATTGCTGTATAACAGGCCTTGACCCTGGGCTCGCACAGGACCGTTAATTCTCAAAGAGAGCTGTCGTTTTTTCATTACTGAATCTACTGTTTTAAGCAGTCACTGTGAGCCAGGAACCATTCTAAGTGCTTTGCATGCATGAATGTTAACAGTCACTCCCCACACCAAAATAGTTGTTGTCACTTCCCCCATTTTACCGACGAGGAGGATGTGACGTAAGCGATGTTTGGTAACTTCCCCCGAGTCACACAGAACTCAGAGCGTTCTGGCTGCACCCCCATACCTCGCAGCAGCACCTCGATGTTTACCAGCCAGCGCAAACTGAGCAGCTGTTTGTTCGCTGACAAACTCCTACCGAGGCCCTACTGTGCACTTCCTGCTTGTGAGCTCCGTTCCGCCCCAGCACCAGGTCAGCGGGCCTCCCTTGAAGGTCTCCAAACTTTTCCAGGCTTCTTCCTTGTGCCTTCAGCTCCTGTAGGTCTGGTCTCAGTAGAAAAGCCTCGGCTTAGCCCCATGGTCCTTTCAACGTGTCACTCTTCTTTCTTTCTTTTACAGTCACACTTCTCCAAGTGTCTGGCCCAGGTGCGTCTCCTGCCAGCCTCTGCCGTCCGTATTCAGCCACACCTTCACTCTGGCCTTTGTTCACGCACCGAGGGTCACAGTCAGGGACCCCTCTGCCGTCCTGAGGGTCTCTTCTTTGACACCCATGGCCCTGCATCCTCGGGGCTTTCCTTTGCCTCCTGGGTCCCTTTTCCTGCTCTGTTACCCCCTCCTGTCCCTGGACGTGGCTGTTCTCCAAAGCAAAGCAGAGCCCTGGCAGCAGGAGTGAAGGCGGGACCTTCACGTCACCCAAGTGGCATCACCCAGGTGCAGGGGACCTGGGCTCCCAAGAACCGTGAATTGCCCTTTCCTGCCGGAATCCCAGTCGACCCTAACAGTACAGGTGGGAAGTGAAAAGTGTATGAAACAAGTGATCCCCCAACCTGTAGATAAGATCTGACAAGGAGACCAGGTCACTTATTTTCCCCAGGCCCTGAACCTCTGGGCTAGCACCACACAGAGAAAAAAGCCTTAGATCCCCGGATGCTTGGCCTCACCCACGTGCTATGTCCTCGGAGGCCAGTTTGATTGTTGCCAGTGAACAAATCCACAGCGAGGCAGATCCTCCAGTATTCTCAAAGGTTCGTTCCAGATATCCCTGGGAAGAGGTAGGATAAACACAAATTATCATTCTACCCATGTAACTTTCTGTCTCTGAATACAACCCTCAAACAGGGAAAAAATACTCCCCTGGTGGAACCAAGTCGTACTCTAAACTGCCAGTCATCACTGGCGTCAGCCTTCCGTCACCTCCCTGGGAAAGTGAATCTCCGACTCGGGGAGCACGCGCCCCACCTCCTGCATCCCCCCTCGCTGAGCCCCGGGGTGGTTTCCTGGCCCGCTGCTCCCAGGCCTCCCTGGTAACCGCTCCCTCTCTGCTTGGCCACTCAAGGGGCATCTCCACTCCTCAGCCGATGGTCCAGACCCAAGCCAGACACAGCGTCTCAAACTTGTTTTGTTTTCAAACGTTTCACCAGTGAACCCACTGTTGTTTCCTAAACTACACACACCCTCACCCACAACTGCAGACCCTTTTGGCCGTGTTGGCTTACCTGCTGATTTCTTTTTGACTCCGCAGTGCGCCTCAGGCACTCTCTGAGCTGACATGTCCCGAGCCCGCCCAGGCCCCCCGCACGCATTCCGTCCTGCCGGATGGAGCGCTGCAGGGGCCACGTGTTCCCAGGCCGGGCATTTCCCTCCTTCTCCATCCGCCTACTTCCAAATTGCTTCTCAAATTTTGATCAGTTAAGTTTGGGGGGAAAGGAGCTCAAGGTTGGATTCCATTTAAAAGGAAAACAGAAGAGGTGAAGCAACTTTGCCTAAAGAAATGGGCTATTTCTTCCCTTTGCCCCTGCCTACCCTCCCCTGCAAAAAAGATTATGAAATGTGTATAGGAGATGTTCTTCTTACCACTCTATCATTTTTAGGAAAGAAATGCCTAATACATTTCATAACTTTATAGCTTTAAAAAAGACAAAATACTCCCTGCACCTCCATGTATTAAAGGAGCTCATTTTCCTTTCAACAGTATTGCAACGTGTCCCCAACAGCCTAGAGGGGGCCCGCAAGTGCCCTTCACACTAAATGACAATAATATCGGAGCCGTTAAACAGCTTTATGGGGGGGGGCTTTCCCACAAGGGCAAAATCCAGAAGAACACACGTGGCCAGCCGGAGTCTAGGCTTCATGAAAGAGACAATGGCCATGAGCTGCAGGGGGTTAAAGAAAACGACAGTGTCACACTCAGGCGGCAGGGCACTTGGTCCACACTCCGGTGGGGCCAAGAGGGGCACCACCAGGTCCCAGGGGACTCAAAGAGGCAGGTGTGCAAGCAGGGACGAGCCCGAGGGCACTGGAAAGGCCAAAGGGGGGTGGGGGCGAGTGGGGGCGGAGGAAGGAGAGCTCGGAGACGGAGTCTCGGGATGTGGTGCCGGGATGGTGGCGGGGCAGCTATTGGGGCAGGCGACTGCTGTGGCGCCTGCCTTTCTTGTTAAGAAACTGAACTTTTTTTTTCTGATCACACCCATAGGTGGTATTTCCTCAGCTGCTGATTCATAAAGCTGTGTTACAATCTAATGTATCAGTAGTTTTTTCCTCCAGGTGTCTTATCTTCATAAATTTTTATAGCCAGATTACAATCTTCTGGAGATGGCTCAGGGCTTTCACCGAAAGATGGGAAGCGGAAAGCCCGAGGTCTGGCCACCTGGGGAGTGTTGGAGGGTGTGCGTCCAACACCACACGTCAACCCTTCCCAGTAAGGTCGGCATCCAGGAATCGCCTGGAAGTCCAGTCCGTGTGAGCGTCACCCCACCCTGGGGCGGGGGGCTCTGGTGGGTCCCGTGGGGGCAATGCCCTCATCATCAGACAGGGTGGAGCAGACATTCAGGGAAAGGAGCAAAGCCACAGGTGCTGGGCTACACCCCTCGTTATGCAGCCCCCTTGACCGGGGCACGTTTGCCTTGACCAGGCAGAGTTGCGGCCTCCGTCTGAACTTCACCGGACTTTCCTTTCACTGAGGAAGACGATGACGGGGAGGTAGGAGCGTGTGGGAGGCAGAGGGGATTCCAGCAGAGCACAGCACGTTCACGAGACAAATGGTCTCATGCAGTGGACACGGTATCTGTTGGGGAGCCAGACCCCTCGAAAGCAGCAATGAGGAAGATGTTATACTTTGGAATGTATCAAATCAGGATACAATATTTTACCATTAGGTGGGATCTATTTTTTTCAAATCACCCATACTTTTGAAAAGAAACATAATGGCTACAATAGCAGCAGCCATCTATGCTGCAAAAAGGAAAAAAAAATCCTTATACGCAATTAAATTAAAATCACAGGATAATTGGGAGCTATCAGGTGATGTCTCCCACGATAAACCATCTTGAACTTTCAGCCTGGGTCTACTGAGACCTCGGGAGAATATGCAGGAAATACCTTGGGAATTTAACTCCCAACTTGAATAAAGAAGTCCACAACCGACCTTAACATTAAATACCTAATCACTAAGAAAATTTTAAATAACCATGTGGATCAGTGCTCCTCTAGAAGATTTCTTTTAAAGATTTCATTTCTTTTTAGAGAGAGGGGAAGGGAGGGAGAAAGAGAGGGAGAGAAACATCAATGTGCGGTTGCCTCTCGTGTGCCCCCTACAGGGGACCTGGCCCACAACCCAGACATGTGCCCTGACTGGGAATCAAACCAGCGACCCTTTGCTTTGCAGTCCAGTGCTCAACCCACTGAGCCACACCAGCCAGGGCTCCTCTATAAAATTACTGTGACTAGAGCAAGTGGTTTTTGTGATAGCGGATCATCACGTACAGTGTTGTTATTAAATGATCCCCACAAAGGATTAACTTTGGCAATGGTCAATTGCTCACAAATCCTTTGCTTTTTTTCTTTTCTCCTCTGCTCCAACATATTCAAAATCTCCGCGAGATGGCCTTTGGGACCAAGAGTGATACTCCATCAGTCACTAGTATGGCAGGTTGGCATCAGAGAGCAACCAGGTAGGAGAATCTCCTCCTGTTATTAATGATTCGGTGATTAAGAAGCCACGAGTCCCTTGCTGCGGCATGGCAGGCGGCTTGTCTGTTGGTGGGGAAGACCGGCTTCTGACTTAGAATGCAGAACTATTCACCTGGATTCCAGGGGCGATCCCCAGTTGGGCGCATACACACATGGGAGGCTAGAACCGGGAACCCTTTCTCTCACCACCTCACTGTCCTCACCTGGGTACCGGTGACTCGTATCCTCCCCTGTGGCTGCCAGATCTTTCTGCAAATGTAAACCTGATTCAATCTGTCCATAGTTTAAATACTTCAGTGGCTCCCCGTAGCCCTCAGGGTAAAGTCCACACTCCTCACAGGGCTGTATGAACGAGGCCCTCCCACCCTCACCCCAGTCCCCCGTGGGCCACCTCCACCACCCCTCTAGCCACTGTGCGGTGTCCTCTGCACAGCACACCACCCTGTCTGCAGGTCCCTGAGCTCTGCACACATTTCCCTCCTGTCCTCTGCCCTTTGCTCTCTGCCTGGAGCCCCCTCCACATCCTTTACCTGGCCTACTCCTAGCCCCACCCCCATATTTGTAAATGATGAGTCATAGAAACAGAGATTGCCTGAAACCCATAGCCAATTTGAAGAAGAATTCTTTAACGTGCATCCCAGAATTCCACATCCTCTTCTGTGCCTCTCCAGAGACGCAACCCTGCCCCTCCCCACTCTTCTTGCTTCTTTTTTATGTTCGTATCCTCTGGGCAGCCTTGCCTGAGCTGTCGCCTATTTCTGTCTACTCTTTGAATGTGTCTTGCTGTTCCTCCCCTCAACACTGTGTTTGGGAGATCCACCCAAGTTACTGAGTGTAGCTGCAGTTCATTTGTTTTCATAGCTGATACAATTCCATTGTCCGACTAAACCACTGTTTATCTGTTCTGCTGATGAGGGCGGCTTGTTTCCTGTGTGGGCAGCTGCTACGCATAACCCTTCTGGGGACGTCCTTGCACGCGTGGGCCCATGTGTTTGTGTGCACACGCAAAGGCTTCCTCTGAAGGCTGTAGCCGGGAGGGGAATGCCAGCTCCCAGTGTGTGCAAAACTTCAACTTTTGAAGATCGCGCCGGTTTTCCAGAGCGGTGCTCCCAGCCTGCCCTTCCTTCAGCCGTGTATGCACGTTTGCCGATTCCTCTTCTTTGCTGAGGTCTCAGTTTTGACCGCCACCACCCTGCAGAAAGCCCACCCTACCTTGAAAATCTGGATCCGATGCACCTCACTCCCATTGCTTCAGCCCCTGCACTCATGCCACCGTCACACGCACCTCACCTTGCTGCGTGTGCATGGCGGGCGTGAGGAGACGCAGCTCAGACCCCCAGCTGCAGTCCCTCCGGACCCTCCGCTTTGTTAGAGCTGAGGCCACACACTCCTCGGGTTGCTCCCAGTCAGGGGCTAAGCGCAGTGGAGATGCCCCCACACCCCGCAAAAAAACCTGACCTTGGATAAGTATGTTACTGCATGCAAAAATTAACTCAGTCAGAGACCTAAAGGTAAAAACACAATGCTGAAAAACTTCTGAAGGATCTTTGTGACTCTGGGTGAAATAAGGATTTCTTAGTTGCAACACCAAAAACACAGTTCGTAGAAGAAAACCTGGATAAGTTAGACTTTATCCAAACTGAGAACCTCCGTACTCTTGAGAACACATAGTCAAGAAACAAGTCACACACCACAAAAGAAAGGTTTATCAATCACCTGCCTGATGAAGGATTTATGTCCAAAATATAGAGAGAAACTTGAAACTCAAAGGTCAATAGTAAGAAAACAACCTTATTTTTTAAGTGGGCAAAACATAGGAACAGACGCTTCATGAAAGATGATGACAGATAAGCCCATGAAAAGATGCTCAACATCGTTAGTTATTAGGAAAGTGCCACCACCAGCCTACTGAAATGGCGAAAATTAAAAAGACAAGACTGGATATCGGGGAGGAGACGCAGCAGCTGACGCCCACACGGCCGACGGAGTGTAAGGTGGTGCGGTCATTCTGGCCACCACTTCAAGTGTTATAGGTGGACCTCCCATGTGAGGCAGCCACTCCACTCCTACGTATCCACCTACAGTAAGTGAGAACGGGTGTCCGTAAAAGACTTGTACACACTGTTCACAGCAGCTTATTTGTAAGGGGCAAAAACTGGAAACAATTCGAGTGGCCATATGCCCATACGATGGATTGCTACAGGGTTCCGGCACAAGTGATGCCCCTTTTTATTACATGAAAATCTCTTATTACAAAATCATAAGCATGTAATTCTATGACATAATAATATCACACTCAAGCACCACACGGCATTTTGGGTGAAACGCCCAAATTGCTGTCCATCTCGCACGAGACACTCGCACACCCTGCCGACCACACCGAGCGCTGCTCCTGCCAGATCCCGTACTCAGCAGTTTAAAGGACTGAACCACCGGAGTTCCGGCCAAGGCGGAGGCCCAGGTAGAAACCCTTCGCTTCCTCGGAGATTCGAGAGGAGGATAACGGCCAATCTAAAATCAATAAACAACCGGAAGCGCCAGAAAATCAGACTGCGTGGAACTCCGACAACCGAGAAATTAAGGAAAAGCCAACCAGAACAACCAGACTGGTAAGAACCCCTGGCGAGGCGGCGACTGAGAGAAACCGAGGCGGGGTCGCAGGCTGCACACGCAGGCCTGGCTGAAGGTGAACCTGAGACTCAGCGTGACTGTGAACTCCGGCTGGGTTGCTGCAGTGGGAGAGACTCCGTCTCACACGAGTGGTGGGGAAGCGCACTAGAGAAGAGCGGGGGAGCTGCAGTGCGCCCCCTGTGGCCCCCCCCCACAGGCTGCAAGGGGTTGCCCCTCCCCCTTACAACTCACCAGGTGCGCCAAGGCAAAGAAATATGGCCCAAATGAAAGAACAGAGCAAAATTCCAGAAAGAGAGCTAAACGATGAAGAGATAGCCAACCTGTCTGATGGAGAATTTGAAGCGCTGGTGATCAAAGTGCTCACATAGCTGATTGAGCTTGGTCAAAAAATGAAAAAACAAATGAAAGATACCCAAAATGAAATAAAGCAAAATATTTGGGAACCAACAGTGACCAGAAAGAAACCAGGATTCAAAGCAATGATTTGGAACAAAAGGGAAAAAATAAACATCCAACTGGAACAGAATGAAGAAACAAGAATTCAAAAAAGTGAAGAGAGACTTGGGAACCTCTGGAACAACCTGGAACGTTCCAATATCCGAATTATAGGGGTGCCAGAAGAAGAAAAACAACAGCAAGGAATTGACAACTTATTTGAACAAATAATGAAGGTAGACTTCCCCAATCTGGTGAAGGAAATAAACTTCCAGGAAGTCCAGAGTCCCAAAGAAGTTGGACCCAAACAGGAACACACCAAGGCACGTCATCATTAAGTTACCCAAGATTAAATATAAAGAGAGAATCCTAAAAGCAGCAAGAGAGAGAGTCACCTACAAAGGAATGCCCATAAGACAATCAGCTGATTTCTCAAAATAAACCTTGCAGGCAAGAAGGGGCTGGAAAGAAGTATTTGAAGTCATGAAAGGCAAGGACCTACATCCGAGATTAATCTATCCAGCAAAGCTTTCATTTAGGATAGAAGGGCAGATAAAGTGCTTCCCAGATAAGGTCAAGTTCAAGGAGTTCATCATCACCAAGCTCTTACTATATGAAATGTTAAAGGGACTTATCTAAGAAAAAGAAAATAAAAAATATGAACAATAAAATGACAGCAAACTCACAACTCTCAACAAATGAACCTAAAAGAAAAGAAAAACAATGAAAACAAAAACTAAGCAAACTAGAACAAGAACAGAATCAGAGAAATGGAGATCACATGGAGGGATTTCAGTGGGGCGGGGGAGGGGAGGAATAGGCGGGGAAAGTGCGGGGAAATTACAGGGAAG
>PVKM010002849.1:0-61605 GCA_004027735.1 Carollia perspicillata
TTATTGGGATTCATAACTTCTCTTAAGCGGTTTCATTACCAAATAAAGCCGTTCTCCAAGTGTGGCCGGTGGACCCTTGGGGAGCCCTGTGAGGTTAAAACTATTTGCATGACAGTATCAAGATGCCGTTAACCTCTTTCACTGTATTGATCATTACACTGATGATGCAGAAGCAATGGTCAAGAAAACCACTCATGCCTTAGTGCAAATCGAGGCGGTGCTTCCTCACCAGACTGATGATAGGCATTGCGCTCTTTACCGCCCCAGACTCAGAGGCGCAGAAAACCCTGCCAGGCTCATTCAAGAAAGTCCTTGATGAAGCCATTAAAATGATTCATTTTGTTAAATCCCAACCTTTAAGTACATGTCTTTTTCATATTTCTGTGATGAGAAGGGAAACATGCATAAAGAATGTCTGCTGCATCAAGTACCACGTTGGTCTCCAAGGAAGAGTACCTGGGCCATTGTTGAGTCACAAGCTACACTAATTGCTTTTATCATGAAACACTACTTTTACTTGAAAGAATGGCTGAGAGACAAATTACAGTTATTCAGACTTGCGTATTTGGCAGACATTTACTCAAAAATAAACAAGGAAGACTGCCACTTCAAAGAAAATAACTGACAGTATTTGTTGCCAATGGTAAAAATTGAGCATTCAAGCAAAAATTAGAGTTTTGGAAAACTTGGATCAGCTACCATGCATGAGCTTCACAGCTTTCCAATATTTAAAGACTTTACCGATGACATCAATGGCTATAATTGATAAATGTGATTTTTGATACCATATGATACAATGTGTCAACATTTGGAAGATCTGCATAACTCAGCGAATCAACATTTTCCAAAAGACCAATGCCTGATAGGGAAAAGAGCATTTCCAAGTACAAGAGAGATCAAAATATTTAATGCAATAGAGATGAAAAATTCATTCATTTGGTCTCAGGTTCCACATGGTAACTAACCTTTAAGAAACTACCAGTTGTGCAGTTTGGGTATAGTATCAAATTATATATACAATTATCTGAAAAGGATTGTAAAATACTTCCGTCTTTCCCAGTGACATATCTGTGTGAAGTCAGATTTTCTTTGTATGCTTCAATTAAAACAATACATCAGAGCAGATTGAATGCAGAAGCAGATAGAACCCAGCTGTCTTCTATCAAGCCAGATGTTAAAAATATTTGCAAAAATGAAAAACAATGTCACTCTTCTCACTATTTTATTTTGCTTTAGAAAATATAGTTATTGTTCATGAAAATGTTTACATTCATGAGCATTACATGGGCTAATCAATGCTTATTTTTAATGAGTTAAATAAACATCTTAAATTTCTTAGTTTTAATTTTTAATATGGTAAATATCAATAGATAAAACCTAAATAAATAAAAATACTTCTCTCTTTTTTAAAATGCAAAAATGCATTTTTAATTTTTTTCAGTTACAGTTTACATTCAATATTACAAATAAAAACCCTTTTCAATCCTCAATAGGTTTTAAGCACGTAGAAGAAGCCTGAGTCTAAAAATCTGAGAACTGTTCATGGACTAAAAGCTCATGTAGTAAAGCTATCCAAACTAGGAAGTACAGTGGAGCGGGACAAAATATGTGCTTTGGGGTCAGACAGGCCTGGGTTCCCATTCTGATTTTGCCATTTACTATTTTACTTAATAATTCCCTTAGTTGCTCTAAGTTTCAGTTTCCTCATCTATAAATGAAAATAATCATACTCGACTTATAGATTGCTTGAGAGCTGGGGATAATACCTATAAGAAACTTAGCATAGTGCCTCATAACTGATACTCAAATATTTATGGATTGAACAAATAGAGTAAGAGGTTCAATATATCAATGAATGCTTTGGGTTGAGAGGATCAGAAGTGGCTTAAATGGTTAAAAAATAAGCAAGCAAACAAACAAGCAAACAAAAACTTACCTTCCATAACAAGAATTTCAGAGACAGGAGAGCCCAACAATGTTTTATGATCCTGGGTCCTTACAATCTTTCTGTTCTGATCCCTTAGCGTGGCTTTCTCTTTTAGGAAGGTAGCAAGGAGGCAGCAGTAGTTAGAAGGCATTACATCTAAGCATACAATATCCTGAAGAAGAGAGAGATTTGTTTCTCATTCATGGCTTTGTCTTAGAGAAGAGGAAATCTTTTCTAGATTGCTTCCAGTATACTTACCCTCATATTTCATTGACCTAAATTTGGTCACATGTCCATTCCTGAGCCAACCCCTGGCCAGGGGCATGAGATGTCCATCTGATTAATCGGGCCCTCTTCTGGGGTTGGAGGGGAATCAAGCTTCCCTGGGGCACAAGTCTGGGCGATGAAAGGCTGATACCTGAATGAAACTAGGACTTTGTTAGAAATGGAAAAGGGAGAATAGAAGGAAGAAATGGGCAATCACATAGGGTCCACCACATTTAGTAAATGAAAGTCTTGAACAGTAGGTCCCAAATGCTGCATGGCAGACTGGCTATATAGGAATCACCTGGGAGCTTGTTTAGAAATGTAGCTCAAACTGCATAGGAATTACCCTGTGATCTTGTTAAAATGCAAATTCTACACTTGAACTTGCTTTCAGACATTGTAGCCATTCATTGCTGGTCTATGACCCCCACTTAGAGTAGCAAAGATATTCATTTCCCACCCCCCAAATTACTGATTCAGAGTCTGTAAACCAGATCCTGTTTTGAGAACTGGGTTCAATGTAGTAGAACATCAACAATGTACAAAACTGGCATTCATTCATTCATTCATTCATTCATTCATTCATTCAATAGGCATTCACAGAATCCTATACCCTGCTTTTTGCTGAAACTACAGGGCACATTCTGTTGGGGAGGGGCCGCAAGTATACCTATAAGCAGACGTCTTTTGTGTAATGTGAGAAATACTCTAATAAAGCTACGCACAGTGTTCTGTGATCAAAGGGCAAGGTGAAGATGGGGTGACTGTCAGAACAGCTACACAGATGACATTTGAGCCGGGCCTTTGGTGCCCAGAGTGAGACAATGCGTGTGCATGAAAGCCTGGAAAAGCAAATGAGCAAAGAACATTGAGGGCACAGTGAGAAGGTCTCTGACTTACGTACATGCTGAGATGGAGGTGGAGGAAGAAAAGGTCAGAAAGTTTGCTGGGGCTGGATTATGAGAGGCCTTGAATGCTTTATTGAATCACTACATTGTTCTCAAGTTTGCACATTGGAGTAACTCGGAGAGCTTTGTAAAATCCTGAAGCCCAGGTCACTGAAGGGGACCAAAGTTTTGCAGACCTAAAATGTGCCTTTTGGGATATTGATTTTAAGCTGGTTATTAAGAAACAAGACTCAGAAATAGCCATTGGCCCTCCCCCCTTTCCTGCCAAAAGGAATTCAGATAGAAGAACCTATTTCAGGAAGGGAATCTTAGCATATTCACTTTACCAGGTTGGCTTTATGGTATTCACCCTAGCCTGTGTGAATTATGGAAGACAGGGAGGATTCAAGCAAAAATCTGTTTGCTAGCTTCTCCTCTGTGTTCCATTGTTTCTGGGTTGTCCTCCTTTGAATTACCTGCTTTCCCTTTGAAATCTCAGATCCCTCCCCCGGCTTCTCCTTTGTCCAAAATGGCAGATACATCTTAAACTGCCAAATGTGTCTTTGGGTCTCATGTCTTATGACTCGCTAGAATGTACATCCGTAATAAATTTTGGACATGCTAAAAAACGAAATTCAACCAACTAAATGTGAAGATTTAATTGGCTTTATTAACTATTCATGAATCAGGCAGCATCCACCTAGCAATTAGAAGGGCTGGTGCAAAATGGAAGGTTTTCATAGAAAGCAGGGTAGGGCAAGTGACCTATTAGTGAAAGAAAAAGAAAGATTATTTTGGGGGCCAGACATCTTTTCTTTGGGGGAAGAGAAGAGAAAGGTTTTTTTTATCATGTAGATTGCCTTCTCTGTCTATGGGGAGAGTGTTGGAGACAGATGACCTTGCAGGTGCTTGACCAGAAAATCTAGACTGGTTAATTAGGATTGTATTTCTGAGAGAGATTGAAGCTGCAATTAGATCAGGTATTAAATCTAGGCTTGGTAATGTGTACCCAGAGAAGAAAGATTCATTTGATGTGTATGGTGAGGAGTAATTTATCTGCTGGGTGGACTCCCCTGGGTCAACCAAGGGGCCAGACTACATGAATAATAGGAATCTAGCAGCTATTTGCTCACAGGGGTTTCTCACATACTCTGCATACTGGGAAGAACCTCAGACTAAACTCTTGGCTTCCTGCACTACGGCCCACTTGTTTAAATAAGCCGTCTGAGTCAACTACTGCAAGGAAACCCTGTTTTTGTCTTTCTACCAATGGTATGAGACTTGCCCTGTCCAATCAGAACTGCACAATTTGGATATGTTATTTACATAAATGGACCTCATTGAGAACTTGGGCAGGAACTTTCAGTATAAAAGGCAGCCTCCCCTTTGGCTCAGTGAAACGTAATTTAGGTTGCCACCTGCATCTCTGTCTCCTGGGCTACAGCTCTTTTGCCCAAATAGATACTTATTATTTTTTAATAGAGTCTAAAATAATTTTGGTTACAGTATCATGGACTTTTAGCCTGAGTAGCATCATTTTGGACCTATATATTTTTTTCTTGTACAGTTCCCCCCTTTTGATCACACTCTTCGTTTAGCTGAGAGATGTCATGGAAATTAAGGCATTAGTGTTGCTCAGCTACCGTTTTGTTGCTCTGTTGATCCTTGGTGCGGCATGACGTTTCTGCTGAATCTCCGTGACAGTCACAGGTCACAGTTCCAGGCTCCAGGTTTAGAGTTTGTGAATTGTTCATTCTCTTTGTTCCCTCTTTGACATTTCAGTTTTAGGGAGATCATTTCCTTGGCAGTTAGCAGCTGCAATCATGCATTTAAAGCCTTTGAGAGAATATAATGCCAGGAAGATTATTATCGTAACTATAAGTAGAATAATTCCCAATGTTTGGAGCACCCTTCCAGTTGCCAGTCAGGATGCTGCCCAATTCATGGATTGCTGAATAAAGCCAATTAGATCTTCAAATTTACTCAGTCGAATTTCACTTTTTAACAGACGTTTTCTCCTGTTAATTTGTCTCACGTTAATTTGATTAAAGCCCAGCTGGAAGAACTGAGACAGTGGGAGGAAATTTATTTTTTGTAACCCCTTCCACCACACCCTGAGTCAATTACATCATACTCTTTGGGGAGGGGCCCGGGGGCCGGGGAGAGGCATCAGGACAGTTTGCAGCAGGTGATGCATCGTGCAGCCAAGTTGAGAACCACGGGTCTGCAAGACGAAAGAGCAAGGTCCGCCCAGCCCGTTTGCATAGGACACGGTCTTCAGTGCCGCTAGAGCCCAACCTTCCGAAATGCATTTTTCATTTCAATTTGATATTCAAAATCAGAATTATTAAAAGGCTTTTTATGCTACGGAGACCATGTGATGGGCTTTGGAATGGAGCTCGCCCAGCACAGGGGCCTGCGGGGTGCGGGCCCATAAAGCCTGCCCTTTGTTCTCCTGCCTGCATCTGTGAAAGCTGATCCCTGCGAAGCTGAGCTGGGCAGAGGGCACCCCTTTCTCTCACTAGCCCTAGACCACAGGGATCTTTGACTAGATAAGTGTGCAGAGTGTTTGCTGAAAGAGAACACATCCTCCCCAGCCCCCTCTTCCTAACTGAATACCTATTCGGGAATTTGGGCCTATTTTTACATGATAAGATGAGAAGATGAACTCCCCACATTGTGCAAGCTGACAGGAAGAATGTTTTTGTAGGCGGTTCACAATATGAATTTGAAATGCCTGCTCTTGGTTTTGATCTCTGTATCCAGCTGCTAAAAGGTTGTAGTTAGTGAAAGTTGTCTCTTCTCATTTATCACCATTAAAGTGCCTGAAATAAACTTTTAAATGTCCAAATGTGGCTATGAAACTTCTGTAGTTTTTGTCCCCTCGAGTTGCAGAATTTCTGGAGTGTTTTGAATTACAGAAATATTTTAAATTATTCCATGTATAAAACATAAACACAACTGAAATATAGCACTCCAAACTTGTTTACCATTCGGCTTCATCCCCCAGCTTTTAGTCAATAAAATATTCAGCCGTCTTCAATGGGATGGAACAAGCTCTTCCTGCAGGAGACAATGGAGATGAAAATGCAAATGTCATAGCCCAGCGGGACCCTGGGAATGCACACCTGGCTGTGGGCTGACTACCGTTGGCCTTATTGACTTTTTTAACATTTTTCACAACTCCCTGTTTTACTGTGGGTGTGGGTGGGGACCCGATACACAGAGGTGAAGTGCTGCTCTATTTTCAGAATTAAACTATCTTCCCGGAAGCTTTCGGAGGTCCCCTCTGCTTTTCCCTGGAGAGGTCTCTGGATGACATTCCACAGCGATTTGCACCTTTCAAATAATTCATACTTTTCCAAGTGCATACTTTTCAAATAATTCACCCAGCCTCTTCCCTCCCTGACAGCTCAGGCTTTTCCCACAACCAAATAATGGGAAATCACCTTGAAGAGAAAAAGAAAACAAACTCTTATCTGGAGTTCTGACTCAAAGAACTGGATTCTATGGAAATTACAGGCTTTCATTTGGGCTGTGCAGATGTGACTAGGAATCCATGCCTTAGCTAGTGTGGAAAGGGAGCTGGCCTCCTTGTGCGCAGACCTGCCAGTGTGTGGGTGGCCCGGAGCACAGCCAGCCCCTGCCTGGGTAGGCCTCAGCCGGGTTTGTGTCCCTGAGCAGGAGGCCCGGCTGCTGGCTGACCATGTACAGGGAGAATATGTAATTAGTAAACAAAACCTCAACAGCCCCCCACCACTGAACCTGCCTTCCCACAGCCTCAGTTGTGCAGTGGCCTCCCATTCCTGTGGCCGTGCCACTGTGACCGAATACCTGGCTCTCCCAAGGCCCCACTTGGATGCAAACAAGCTGGCCTTTGATGACAAGAAGGGAGTGGAGTCTTAATCTTGGTTTGGCGGTACATTACCCTCCCTCTTTGTGGATGAGCAACTGCTTTCAAAATACCAGGAATCGTTATTTTACCGTATGAGTTGTGTGCCATGATTGATTTAGCTCAGGCTCTTAGAAAACAGTAAATGCTGAGTGGCCTTATTAGTCCCCATTTTAAAAAGCACTTTAGCATCTCCAGGCAGCAGGTCTGATGAGAAGTGCCGCTTACTGTGACCTTCGTGTGCAGTTCTTCTGAACTGGTTCGAACAGGGTGCTTTAGTGGTGAAACGCACCAGCTCCGAATGGATCACATACGAATGGGACAGGGATATAAATTTTATCTTTAAAAAAACCTATTCCAGTTTCTCATGAAGTAAAAAGAAGAAATCACTTCATGCACACTAGAAATGAAACACACATCCTATATTTTGGAGAGAGAGAGAGGACAAAGGTTTGGGTTTAAAGTTTAATTAATTAGAATATGTCTGCCTAAAAGGAACACCCCATTTGAAGCTTGCTCACAGCCTGGGGCCTCTGATTCAAGCTCTTCTCTTCCATTCCCCCTTCCTTCTGCACTCTCTCCCTCCGCTCCCCACCCCACGCACCCCCTGCCACCTGCCTCTCTCTCTGAGGAATAGCGCAGGTGAAGGGTAAGCTTTTACCAGACCCATTAGTATATCTTGGGCCAGGCAAAAAGGCAGGGATTACCACTGGGTTGGCAGCAGGATGCGCCTTGCCCAGGTCTGGATTGCACCCGCCACCCCACCCCCCGCCCCGCCCTTCCTGCCCTGGGAATTTGGGTTGCCTGCAGCCAGGAGTCAGCAAGTGCCCTGGGAGTTGGTTGAAAGGCTTTCTGGAAGCCCGTCCAAGCTGCCTGTACCTGTCACCCAGGATGTTACAGGATGGGCCAAACTCTTATTGCATTTGACAATTTTAATTTTTATTTAATAAAGGAATAAATGCTTCGTAATTAAAGACTGGTGATTAAAGTCAGTTTATTGATGGCTAACAAATACACGTAAAAGCTGATATAAATCTTTATGAGCTCCCCGAGAGGCCCACAGCGGCTTGTTGACAATCCCTCCTTTCTGCACCGTGTTTCTCTGAAACAGAATGTCTCTCACTTTCCTCCCACTTTGTTTTGACCTAGTAATTCTATCCTGCTTTCACAACTGCTCATCCTTCATCCTCCTGTTTTGGGTTACCAACTGGTGTTTATTTTAAATGTAGTTACTAGCCAATTAAATGGAAATGAACTACATTTAGACTCAAGGTTCCCGATTATTGGATTGTTGCTTCTCCCTTTGGTGAATGGTTCTTCTCCTTTGGCCGTTCTGAGAGCAGAGATCCCACAAGCTGAATCCAGCACCCTTTGCCAAGGGCCCGTTAGAACAACTACCTGCTACGCCCAGAATTGCAGGAAGTAGGCATGGGATGCTCTGTTCAGCCATTAGGACGAGGAGCAAGCCGGGCTGTAACGGGAGCTGTTTCCTGTTGTGATTCAGTTAAACCATCTCTGATTCGAGACAGACTCTCTTGCCAGGAGGTAGGTTTATTTCATTGAAGAAGGAGGCAAAACCCATCTTCTGCTTCTCTTTGTTTTTTAGGACAGCTGGAATCCATCTTCCTTTCCACCCAAACACTGAGCACTGTACGGGGGTGGGAGCTGAGTCTCTCGGATGTGCCACCCTGGCACACAGATAGATTAGTTTTAGCTAAAAACAGTTAAAACCCAACAAACTCAGGATGAGTTTTCTGTTTTGTTTTGTTTTACCTCCCCCCCTTCCTGCCTAAAGAGATTCAGATATACAAACTTGCTTTAGGAAAAGGACCTTCGCATATTCACTTAGCACATGTGAAGTACGGCAGACGAGAGGGATCCATGCAAAACGCTGTTCTCTGGATTCCCCTGAGTTGTGAATTGCTTAATTCCTCTTTGGAATCCCAGACCTCATCTCCCTTTTTCTCCTTTGTCCCAAATGACATATATACCTCATTTTGCCTCACTGTCTTTGGAATTTGTGTGCTTACATGAATTCTCCGTAGGTAGAAAAATTTGATTTTTCTGCTACTAATCTGCTGTGTGTTGTTAGAATTATTTGACCAGCCAGAAGTGCTACAGGGGTAAGGAGATTGTGTCCCTGGGCCCGGCAATGACTTACTTGGGGGAAGGAGAGGCTAGTTCCCTTCCTGGGCTGGGTGGAGCACCTGGGTTCAATCAGTGGGCTTCAGGGAATAGCCAAACTCTAGGCATCTTACTTGCAAATTAAATCCTTTGTGCTAATCCCTAATCTGATATGGGTGCTCTTTATTCTCAAAGAAAACAAGAAGAACATCCATGATGGAATTCATTAGTTTAAACTTCTTTCGTTCTCAATGTGTGCTTCTCTAAGCTATGTAGATGTATATATTCTATATGGGTGTATTTCAGTATATATGGCCTCTCATCAGGAAACGTTTTCTCCTGTGTTTGCCTAACATAAAGCTAGTCATTCTTCAAGGTTCAGCTCAGTTTCACCTTCCTTTATGAAGACTTTCCCTAAGATACTGAGTCAAGCCCCAGCTCTGTCACTTCGTAGCTCTATGGCCCTTGGTTAACCCCCCGAAGTCCTCTGGTTCTCATTTTCTTAATAGGGAAAAATGGGAAATTATTAAGATCAAAAGGTTTAATAAGCATGAAAAATATTTTTAACTTCTACAGAAGTGTGAGGTACCATTATAATTCTATTAAAACTCCTTGTCATTATTTCATCCCAGGGCGTTAGTTTGGACATTCATCTTATTTTACCTTAGATTTCTAACTGTTCCTGATATGCCTGCTTGTTCTTGCTCATTAGGTTGTAAATGACTAGAAAGTAAGTAATCAAAGACAGATTCACCTTTAAGAGTCATTCAACCTTGTTTGTAATAGCAAAAAGTCATCTTTGTTATGGGGAGACATTGGAAAGGCACCCCCCACAAGAAAGATTATGCAGTCTGAAATGTCGACACCGCCACCATCCAACCTTGAGATTTTGGACTTGCCCACAAAATCGTAATCAATGACAAAAAATTGATAAATTGGACTGTATTAAAACAAAAATTTTTGATCTGTAAAAACTTGTTTTTTGATTTAAGAGAATGAAAAGACAAGCCACAAACTGAGAGAAATATTTTAATATCACACCTGACAAAAAACTGGAATCCAGAATATGAAGTCATAAAACTCAACAACCAGAAGACAACCTATTTTTAAAAATAGGCAAAAGTGTTCAGAATCATTAATTACAAGTGAAATATAAATTAAAGCCACAGTAAGATACTACAATATGCCTGTTTGAATATTTAAAATGTAAAAACCTGGGAATACCAAGTGCTGGTGAGGATGTGGAACAACAGGAACTCACACACTGTTTGTTAGTGGAAATGCAAAATAATGAAAATGCAGAATGGTACAGCCACTTTGGGAAACAGTTTGGCTATTTCTTAGAAAGGTAAACATACGAGGTCTGTCTGGAAAGAGTCCAGCCATTATTAATAGAATGAGAACGGTTTGTGCAAATTGATGGCAGCCAAGGAGAGTGGACGGGAATGCACATGCATGAACAGTGATGACTTCACTGTACTAGTCAGTGGGGATGGTAGATGCTGTTGAGTGAGCATGTGTACTGTGTGGCCATTATATTCAAAATGACTAAATGTAGAGCAATGAATCTGCATCAGCTTTTGCATTAAGCTTGATCTTTAGTTTCTCCAAGGAAACTATTTGGATGATTCATAAGACCATAGATATGTGCAACTGGTGATTGGAAGTTTCATCACGACAGGGTGCCCACTCGTGCATCACGTCCTGTGCAGTTTTTTTTTTGGCCAAACATCAAATCACCCAGGTGACTCATCTCCCCCTACAGCCCAGATTTGGTGCCCTGAGCCTTCTGACTTTTCCCAAAATTAAAATCACCTTTGAAAGGGAAGAGATTTCAGACCATCCATGAGATTCAGGAAAATATAACAGAGCAGCTGATGGCAATTGGGAGAACTGTGTGAGGTCCCAAGGTGCCTACTTTGAAGGGGACTGAGGCATCATTGTCCCATGTACAAGGTTTCTTATATCCTGTATCTGCTTCAATCAGTGTCATATTACATGGCTGGATACCTTCTGGAAAGACCTCATATACCTACCATGTGACCAACCCAGCTATCTTACTTCTAGGAATGGATCTGTATTATAGAAACCTACTAGCAATAAAATAGAATGACCTATTGATTTGCAAAACAACATGAGTGAATCTTACCTATATTTTGCGAAGTGAAAGAATCTAAATCCAGAATTGTTTGATTCTATTCACATGACACTCTGGAAAGGGCAAAATACTTGTGAAGAAAACAGATGAGGAGTTGGGAGATCAGGGGGTGGGGGTGGGATGTCCGTAAAGAAGCAGTAGGGAGAACATTGAGGTGATGGAATTACTGCGTATAGAACTATATGGTTCATAACACTACTTCGTGCTTTTGCTGAAATTAATAGAACTGTGCACCACAAAAGTGAATTTTACTACATGTAAAAAAAAATCTTTGGGACATGAAAGAAAAGATGGAATGCACACTGTGACAAATGCATTTAACTTATTACAAATTAATCACAGTAGCATGCTGAAAGGTATGGGGGAAAAAAGAGCTGACCACAGTACCTTTGAAAGACAGTGTTTTGATTTGATATAAGGCTAAAGTACCAAACACAAACACTGCATGTCAGTTGTTGCTTGCAGGGAGATGGGTTAGGAATTCTGACATTACTTATTTCGTATACTTGGGTTAAACAAAAATCTAAAAATATTGTAGAAAATGAGAGGTTTCTCACTGTTGGAGAAAGAAGTTACATGTGAAAGAAAAAACAGGAAAGACTAGAATGACTTCTCTGGTGCTTAGTTGTGTTCAAACATGTCAATATGGACTCGGGCTTTAAATGGTAAAGAATATAATTAAATACATAGCTAAATTGATACAGAAATATAGATATATGTATATGCATGAGTTAATGTATACATACACATACATCTACATATCCTACCTCTGTCCACTGAGAGGTATTAGAAATGGTGACAAGGAGAACCCTTAATGACCAATGGTATTGGTTTCTTTTTTTAAATCATATTTTATTGATTATGCTATTACAGTTGTCCTGATTTTTCTCCCTCGGCCCCCCTCCACTTAGCAGTCCCCACTCCCTCAAGCAATGTGCCATCACTGTTCTTGCCCATGGGTCAAACATATAAGGTCTTTGGCTACTCCATTTCCTATATTGTACTTTACATCCCCATGGCTATTCTGTGACTACCTAGTTGTACTTCTCAATCCCCTCACCTCTTCACCCATTCCCCCACAGCCCCCACCAATCTGGCAAACATCAAAGTACTCATTGTACCTATTATTCTATCTCTGTTCTTCTTGTTTGCTTAGTTTGTTTTTTAGATTCAATTGTTGAGAGATATGTATTTTTGCCGTTTTATTGTTCATACTCTTGATCTTCTTTTTCTTAAATAAGTCCCTTAAACATTTCATATACTAATGGTCTAGTGATGATGAACTCCTTTAGTTTTTTCTTATCTGAGAAGCTCTTTATCTGCCTTTCAATTCTAAACGATATCCTCTCTGGGTAGAGCAATCTTGGCTGTAGGTCCCTGCTCTTCATGACTGAATATTTCTTGCCAGTTCCTTCTAGCTTGCAAAGTTTCTTTTGAGAAATCAGCTGGAAGTCTTACGGGAACCCTGTAGGTAACTAACTTTTTTTCTTTTGCTGCTTTTAAGATTCTCCCTATCTTTAACCTTCAGCATTTTAATGATGATGTGTCTTAGAGTGGACCTCTTTGCATCCGTCTTGTTCGGGACTCCGTGCTTCCTGGACTTACATGTCTATTTCCTTTACCAAATCAGGAAAGTTTTCTTTCATTATTTTTTCAAATAGATTTCCAATTTCTTTCTCTTTCTCTTCTCCTCTGGCACCCCTATGATGCAAATGTTGTAGCTCTTGAAGTTGTTCCAGAGGCTTCCTCTATTATCCTCAATTTTTTTGGATTCTTTTTTCTTCTTGTTGTTCTGATTGGTTGTTGTTTGCTTCTTTATGTTCCAAATCACTGATTTAATTCTCAGATTCATCCACTCTACTGTTGTTTCCCTGTAAATTGTTCTTTATTTTAATTAGTGTATCCTTCATTTCTGACTGGATCCTTTTTATGTTTCTGAGGTCCTCCCTAAGTTCCTTGAGCATCGTTGTAACCAGTGTTTTAAACTCTGCATCTGATAGATGATTGCTTATCTCTATTTAATTTAGCTCTTTCTCTGGAGTTTTGATTAGTTCTTTCATTTGGGCCATGTTTCTTTGTCTCCTCATTTTGGCAGCCTCCCTGTGTTTGTTCCTATGTATTAGGTGGAACTGCTTTGACTCCATGTCTTGGTAAAATGGCCTAATGTAGTAAGTGTCCTGTAGGGTCTGATGGTACAGCCTCCCTTATCACCCAAACTGGGTACTCGAGCTGCACCCTTCACGTGGGCTGAGTATACCCTCCTCTTGTAAATGAGTCTTGGTTGCTGTTGGCAGATCAATGGGAGGGATATACCCGGGCCAGTCAGCTGCAATGATTGACTGTGACCACTGACTACCACCTCCACCCTTCATCAGCTGTTCCTTCATCAGGATCAGCTGTTCAGGGTCAGGGTGGTGGTGCTCTGACATGGTCTCTAGCTGTCCACTGGGTGTGCTGGCCCTGGGGTTTCCGGGGTGGTACAGGCCAAGTTCAGCCCCCACCTGTGTTTTCTCAGGGCCATCCTGCCTCAGCTATAAAGCAATCTCAGGTGGCTGCTGCTGGTGCTGGGCCTGGGGCTTTGAGGCCAACTGTTGCTTGTTTGAGAGGATTTAGGAAGTTGTGAAGCATGAGCCAAGACCAGTCATTCATATGGAAATTCAGCTTGGGTTGGAGAGATCTGAGGATCTCCAAGGTGGGCCAAACAGTGTTAACTAGGTTGATGGAATCTCAGATATAGCACCAGCTTGCTGGGTCTGTGGCTCTGTTGGGGGAGGGTTTAGAAAAGGGATGATGGTTTCTGCTTGCCTTGATGCCAGACACTTCAGTTCCTCTCTGTGTGCCACTAGTGACTTTCAGGCTCCTAACCCAGTACTGGAGCTCAGAGAGAGTGAGTCCGAGCAGGTGAGTCCATGCATACGTTTTTTAAGAGAAACTGAGTGGGACTGCCAAGGTTTGTTCCAGCACCTATGTCCCTGATGGTTTTTGTAGCCAGATGTTGTAGGAACTTATCTTCCTGACACTGGAACTCTGGGCTGGGAGGTCTGGTATGGGGCTGGGCTTCCTCGCTGTGGAGATATCCCTCCCGAATTTTTATCTACCACATATGGGTGTGGAACCAGCCCATTCTGTGTCTGTGCTTCTCCTACCAGTCTGGACAAATGTGGTTTCTTTAATTCCATAGTTGGGAGACTTCCACTCAACTCAAATTCTTACAATTCTGAATGATATTTGTTCTGTATTTTAGCTGTAATTTTGATGGGATTATGTGAAGAGATGACCCATGTCTGCCTACACCATCTTGACCACAAGTCCCATTAGTGGTTTTTAAATGCCATCCTCCAATAAAAGGAATCAGGGATGTTTGGAGAACTCTTGTATTCCAAGAACAGGGCAGTAGAAAAAACATGAGTCTGGAGAATTTTGTGGTGTTTGAGTGTAAGGAAAGGTTTTTTTTTTTTGTTTTTGAATTAAAAAATGCACTTGAATTGGAAAGAGCTCATAATAATCAAAGCAGAAACAAGTTAAGCAACAATGTAAAATGCAACATTGCAATATTAGATTATAATAAAAATAATAAAATAAATGTCCCTGAGTCGACATGGCTATAAATGAATGATTAAATAAATACGTGGAAGAGAAGGGACAGCTCTTCCTCAGAGCAGGATAGTAACTAATGAATACAGAAGGCATGAGGGAAATGGAAAATCACCACTAAAACACCATAGTGATCATTGCTGTAGGCCACATCCGCAAGTGTGTGCTAAATAGATTGGCAAATGTTGACATAGAAACAGGATATTTGCATAGTGTCCAAGTACCTCTGTACTATTTTTTGCAACTGTTCTTTAAGTCTAAAGCTGTTTTAAAAAATTGTTTTAAATAATAATAATAAGGGAGAGAAGAATATTTAGTAACATGGGAAGATGTGTGTGACCTATCTTAAATCTTAAAAAGCAGTACAATTCTAATTTTGTGTGCATTTATACACGCATATAACCAAAATAATTTGAATCAAAGTGTGAGGCTTAGAGCTATCTCTTGATGGTGGCAATGTAGGTTATTTCAGTTTTATGTTGTTACTATTATCAGTATTTTCTAAAATTTTCTACAATGACTGTGCATTAATATTAGAATAATAAAAATATATTTAAAAAACTTCTTGAGCCCTGGCTGATGTGGCATAACGGATTGAGTGCTGGCCTGTGGACCCAAATGTCACAGGTTTGATTCCCAGTCAGGGCACATGCGTGGGTTGTGGACCAGGTCCCTATTTGGGCACGTGTGAGCGGCGGCCAACCGATGCCTGTCTCACACATCGATGTTTCTTTCCCTCTCTTTCTCCCTTCCTTCCCTTCTCTCTAAGAGGAAATAAATAAAGTCTTTAAAAATAAATAAATAAAACACTCTTGGAAGGGCGTATTACATATTTTTGTATCTTACATTGTGTTGAAAATAACAGTGGGTGATATCAAAGTGCATTATTGAATTAGAGCACGACCATGCTGTTTCCTTTTGCAAAATGGATAACCACCTACTCTACTTTATATTTGTATATAGCACCTTAGTGCTTTGCACAAAATACTTGGTAATAGGTAAATTATAAATATAAGTTCTGCTGTATTTAAACTAATATAAAGTGAAATACGCTGGAAAAAAAAACAGGTAACATGTGTATATCATCAGATAAGTAGAAATAACAGAAAACATTTAGAGCCAAGTATGTAGAGGCAGACTGTACACCAGGCACCATTCCAAGCACTTTATATGTGTTAACTTATGCAATCCTCACCACAACTCAAAAGAGAGGAGTCATACTATTATCCCTACTTTACAGATGAAGAAATGGAGATTAAGTAATTTGCACAAAGTCACACAACTAGCAGTAGCAGGCAGCAATATAAAGCACTTCTATATTCATTACCACTTTGCTTCTCACAGTAAGTAGCTCATTGAGGTAGGTATTGTTACTCTAATAATCAGATGTAGAACCCGAAGCTCAGAGGAGTGAGTGACTAGCCTAGCTGAAAGTGACAGGACTGGGGCACTTGACCTCAAAACCCATGCTTTTACAGCTGTCGCAGGCTGCCTCATGCATTAACATGAAGTGGGCAAAAGGAAACAGGAAATGGCCAGAGAATTGTCAAAACACATCTCCAGTGGAGAATTCCAAACGATTAGCTCTTTCCCAAGAAGTCTGCTTAAATTTCACACCATCCACCTGCACGTTTTTTTTTTTCCTACCAGCTGAGACTGGTGGCATTTCTTGTTCTCTTATTTAAATCAGAGAAGCTTATGGTACTATAATCACCAATGAAGCTACATATTAGCTTACAGAGATTTTGTTTGTTTGTTTGTTTCCCTTAAATAAAAGAGGCAGTGAAAGGTACAATCTTGCTTCCATTCCTAGGTCCCTACAAAAGTCATTGTGGGCATTCTCAGACAAAAAGAAAGTCACTTCATTTTTAGAGCCTAATAGCTTGTTGACAAGCTGGCAGGCTTGCCTGGTTTGGAAAAAGATGTGCAGAAAACCTGAAAGATAATTAGTGTGTGGTAACCTAACAGCACGCAGCAGGGCTACAGCGTGCCTGGCAGAGGCAGCCGCAGATGCAGCCACACAGTTCATTACCGCTGTATAGTCTGTTTCATTCCAGTTGGGGCAATGAGAGAAGGCTCTAAAACTTGGGTAGAGCTTCAAAATAGACTCTCTGACTTCAGCAGCAGTGGGTTTGATCTAAGCTACCACCTTGAGTCCTAGGAGATTAGACTGGAGTTCTTCATAACCCAATTTTCTTTTCTTTGACAATCATCCCTACATTGCTCATCATGATGGAGGAGAGCAGGAACGTACATGGTCAAAATATAGGAGGATTTTAAAACTGGCTTTACATTGCACTACACAACAATTCTATTATTAAGCTTGCCTTTTATTTATACGTTGCTTAAATGTCAATTAAAATTACAGGTGTTTTCAATTTTACAGAGTGAATAAATTTTAGTAAAATTGTTTATGAAGTAATATTCTATTAATGTAATTCTGTTCTGCTGAGGACTTATTTTAAGCAAAGTACAGATATATTTCATTGGAGAAAAAAGTAGCTACACAGTATTGGTATGTTTGTATTTTGAAATGCTCTATAGCACTTTGAGAATGTTCATGCATCTCCTGATCTGAGATTTCTCCGATCCCTACTTTCTTTTTTTCTTGCTTCCCTTGCTCAGGCTGTGGAAATCCTCACTTGTGCCTGAAGATACTCTGCCTCCACATTTGCAACTCTTGAAATTCAGCTCTGGTACTTCCCCCCGCCCCTCAGTATTTATAGTGTCTAATGGAGCCAGAATGTACTTTCACTTACAGCCAATAAGTGTCACTTCAAAATACGAGGGGCCCAAACCTCATTCACTGTAACGTACTGATTTGCTCATGAACATAGGT
Source organism: Carollia perspicillata (assembly GCA_004027735.1). NCBI lineage: Eukaryota > Metazoa > Chordata > Mammalia > Chiroptera > Phyllostomidae > Carollia > Carollia perspicillata. The sequence continues at coordinate 17,689 of PVKM010002849.1, forward strand.
GTTGCTTTCAACAAATTCATCGACCTTGAAAAAATTACTGGATGAATTTGCTTATAATGTTACACTCGTCCTGCTTATTCTCTGATCCTAGTAACTGATGGTGTGGTAAGCAATCCAGCATTGTGCTGAGCAAAGGGGCACAGCCAAGATGGCGCTAAACAGTTTCCAAAAGGCTTCCTTTGTGTGGTTAATCAGCCAACAGATAAACAAATGATTTCGAGTCTTTTTAAAAAAATTAAATAAGAACGGAGTTTTTCCTAGGCCACACGTATAGCCTCTAGAGCAACACAGAACTATTTGCCAAATGCCTTAGCCCTTGACTTCAGCAGAAGGAGGAGAACACATGCGTCTTTTGTTTATAGCTATGGGTCAGTGTGGGGTGTTGTTGATCTGATCGATGCCACTGGTTGCCCTGGGCACAACTCCAGTGTACCAGCAAATGACTGTTGTATCTCGCCAGGACGTAGTGTTGAGTTGTTATGTATGTCCTCTTTTTTCCTTCCTACCTGCCTTTTTGTGCCTTCCAGGAGGGAGTAGGCTGGCTTCAGGAACTCCATTACATTCCCACATCTATTTTTCTAATGGAATAAGGCAAATAATATCATGAGACCTCTCTCCTACTTCTTCAGGGGAGACGAGACCAAAATCCCCAACATAAAGCTTATTGCTGCTACCATGTCCGACATAGCTTTTTATCCCTGATGACCCTGAGTACCTCTGTGAGGGTGAGACATTACCCAAAGCTAGCTCCATTCAGCAAATGGTATAGGTTCTCTGGCTTCATTTCATCAGCTCTGGAGCTCATCACGCCACAAACCACAGGGACTTTGTCGGCATGTTATTGTATCAGCACCAGATGGAGAGTGCTCATGGAACTCACATGCAGAACCTGTGATGTCAGACCAGTTTACACGAGTCCAAATTTCGTGCAGCTGTTAGACTCAGATGTTGCATTTCATTTTTTATGTCAGCACCATCCCAATAAATCCACTGATCCTGAGGCTGAAAAGTAGAGAGAGTTCCATGTGCTCACACATGTTTCAGAGCTGGGAAACTCTGCGCCACATGTGTGTGTCCCACTCTCACTAGCAGGGGTCACGTCAGAACCTTGGCCCCTGGGCTCCTCACGGAGGGGCAAGCATGGCTGTGGAAATCGACAGCAGGGCAATTCCCAAGGACAGCAGTCCTCCCCCCAGTGAAAGAATATCACCTGGGATCAGATGTGCTCTTAGAAATAGATTTTGGCAAGGAACGTTTCAGGAAAGACATTGCAGTTTCTTTAGAAGGCGTTTGATTAAAACCATGCATCAAACTAATTAGCCTCTGACAAGGAATAGTGTTTGCTAACAAGTGTCCCTGACTCTGCCTCTGAGAAAATCAACCAGTCTGCCCTCCGTCTGCCTTAGTCAGGGCAAGATGAATCACTGTGTCGCCACTGCAGGGAACCCTCAAAGGCTGCCGCCCAAATAATGCTGATCTTCAAAAATAAATAGCCCTCAACATTTCCTTGGAATTAAGGATAGAAGATGACATATTTTTTTTAATGCCTGGATTTTTAGATTGACATATGCTATTTATGGCTCTCCATAATATGACTACATGTGTTATTTTAAAATAAATGCTCCGCCCTGGCTGGTGTAGCTCAGTGTATTGAGCATGAGCTTGTGAAGCTAAGGGTCGCGGGTGCGATTCCCAGTCAGGGCACATGCCTGGGTTGTGGGCCAGGTCCCCAATGGGGGACACATGAGAGGCAACCACACATTGATGTTTCTCTCCCTCTCTTTCTCCTTCCCTTCCCCTCTCTCTAAAAATAAATAAATAAATAATATTTAAAAAATACTTCTCTTTAAAAAAATAATAAAATAAAATAAATGCTCAGAATTCTAGGTTTCCTATTATTCATTTTGGATAGGTTGTGGTTCTACATAGTTTGGTAAAACCCCAAAACTTTAGAGGTTTCTTTTTTCTTTTTAAAGGAGGTCAAAACGTTGTTCCATAGACCAGAAGTTTTGTTTGATTCCCAGTAGGGCACGTACCTAGGTTGCAGGTTTGGTCCTTGGTCAGGGTGTGTATAAGACACAACAGATCGATGTTTCTCTCTCTCCCTCTCTTCCCTTCTCTCTAAAATTAATAAGTATGTCCTCAGGTGAGGATTTAAAAAAACGGAGGGCAAGAATTCTCTGCTTCTCTGGATTGATGCAGGCACAGTTTCTGGGCCTAAGTGAAGACTTGGAATAAGATGTATTTCCCCGTTTGCCCAATCCTCATCACTCCACCTCGAGGATCTTCCCGGCCCCCATGCCCTGTGATGTGGCAGTGCAAAGCTTTGCAAACACAGTGCCTGCTGGAAAGTTGCTCCTGCATAAGAAACATTGTAGAATTGCTTGCTTGCCTCCTCTCCCTCTCACCATCATGTTTTGTTGTATGGATTTTTGAAATTCAGAGGAAACAGATCAAAATTACTCCAGTTTATCTTCTGAAGAAGAGAGAAAACAATCCAGCCGCCACACGCTGTGAACATTTTAGGGCCTGCTTCATATTCCGGATGAATGGCATGCCTAGCTACGTAAGAAGGAACATCCCCCGCCTGTTCCCTAAGCAGGCACACAGAGCACATTTCAGGGACTCTCGGGTGCCACTTAGACTCTGGCTCTTAATGCTCAGTCAGGAAAATTGCCATAGGAGATGTAACTCTATCGGGTGTTATTTGGGAAGACCCCACTGAGTGACATCTTCCCAGATAGGTGGGAGTAAGGAATGGATCTCAGTTTAGCAACAAGGAAAAGGCGTGCTTGGAATGAAGCTTAATCAGTTTGTTTTGGAAGATGCTGCTCGTTGACCAGAAGGCTTTGCTCTATGACGCCATTTTGGACTTGGGGAGAAATGCCAAAGGGCTCACGGTCCTTCAGGCTAGATAAGTCATGTAGCAGCACGTGGCTGACGAGAAACTGCTGGACAGTCTCATCTAGGAAAATCAGAAGATTTACATGAAGCCCTGGTGGTAATCATAGCGATTATACAAACTGCTCAAGTGTGAAAGGTAAACTTTATGCAAGGTTCAGCTGTTGGTGAATGAGACTCTTCTGAATTTTTTTCACGACTCATCCCACTTAAGAAGAAACTGTCATCATTCTCTTCACAGTCATGTTGTTTTTCCTGTGATAAATATGTGACTATTTAATGATAACGTGTAGGAATTTGCACCATAAAATCAATCTTACAGTAAAAATACTGTATCCTGTACTGTTCGCCTGATTTCTGGAGGTGGCTTTATTCTTATATTGTTGCTGTTTTCTGTATTTCAAATTTTCAACCTCTCATGCCCTTAAAATATTATTCAATGTTGGGTTGAATTAATCCTTTAACTTTTTCACTGAGAAAATCTTCCAGGCTACTCCTACTAAGGGAATGAGGAACTCAACGATCAGATATTCACACAAATGTGAAGAGGACACACATCACTTACAGGCAGACTAACCAAACTCCTTTTTTAAAGCTGCCACTGACTGAGTATGCAGTTTATATGTCTGGTGGTATAATTTACTACGACAATATTAATTTAAAATATTTGACATATTTTTCTTTAAAATTATGCTCAATTGTCAGTTTTCACACACCAATTTTTGGTTCAAGAAATATGGTCCCTGAAGACATTGGACCTTTACATTTTGTTTATATTGATTAAAAATGTACTGCGGAACCAAAAAGAAACACACATTTGAAAATAGTTGATTGGTGTTCCCTATTCCAGACACATGGGAAGCCGTGGCTGGGGTTACTAAAGTGGGGAGCAAGACAAAACTCTTCCCGAGGGTAGCATGTGTGAAAACGAAGGTGGGTCCTTTTGGGAGATAATCTCCAAAGGAGAATCCCAAGGCCAGAAGAACGGTGAACTCTTATGAGTTCAGGAAGCAGCAAATGAAAGACTTACAAATCATAGATGAAGAGGTGGTCCAGGCCCAGGTGGTTTACTGGCAAGTTCTAGCAAGGCTTCAAGATACAGATGAATCCTCTATTATTCCATCTGTTTGAGAGCACAGAAAAAGATGGAAGGACTTTCAAGATGGCTGACTAAATACTACTCTACCCAAAATCTCGTTGAAATGACACAAGAAATATAAAAAGGTAAGAATAATCCACAGCAGAGCTCAGAAGCCAGAAAGGGTTCCATTAGCAGGCTCAGAACTTTAAGAAATTCTTTTAAGTTATACAAGGTAAAATTGGTAGATAATCCCCCAAACAAAGGAAACTGAAATGAAAGCCCAGGGAAATGAAAAGGAGACATGTTCTAAAGGTGAGGTTTGTTTTCTCTGGACTCCAGTATAAGCCCAATATCAGAAATAATAGATGCTCAGAGAAAGAGTGGGCTTTGATCAGGGACAGGTGACTATTTAAACATTACAGAATATCAGTCTCCGTGAAGTTTCCTGCTGTTAGTTACCAGAATCAAGCCATGACTAGCACTTTCTGGATGAAAGTGGCAGCCCTCATGTAAAAAATTGTCAGAGAGAGCCCTAGGACCAGGGAAGTAGAGGACGGCACTTGATAATCTAGAGCTAACATCAGCGAAATGAGCCTTTCAATGATAACTTACTTATGGATCTTAAATGATAAGTTCACCTGGTCCCACACCTATCTCCTTCTCAGCCATTACCCTTGTAATCAGAATTTTCCTTTATACTGTTATAGGAACATCGGTTGAGGAACTAACCATCAAAAAAACAGAGTTTTTGAGAAATAGGTAATAATTTTAAGATAAGCTTGATTAAGATTCTCAGAGAGAGTCAAAAGATAAAAGATAATGCATTCGTTGAACAAAAATAGATTATTATGAAAAAGAATTAGTTCTTAAAAATTAAAAATATATGGGGATAGACTCAGATGTTTTTTAAGAAATTGAAATATAATTTAAAATAATTAAAATAAAATTAATTTCAAAATAATTGAAAAATTATTTAAAGAATTTAAGAAAAAAGAAAAATTACAAAATAAATATTTTGAAAAAGTAAAAAAAAAGGTTATATAAAATAAAAACAAAAATTAATTAAAAGAAAATCAAGCAAAAACTAAATTAACATGAAAATTCAATAGAACACAAAGCTGGTTCCTTGTACAGTAAAATGCAAGATATACCTTTCGGTAATTTCAGTAAAATAAAAATTAGAAAGCACAAATAACTAATATTAGGAATGAGAAAGGGGGACCAATTAAAAGTATAATAAAAATAAGAATTACAATTACAATAGCAACAGAAACTGATCATTCACTGTAGAAAAGAATAAACACGACATGAACTATGTGAGACCCATATAAATAAAACTTATGGAAACTATAAAACTTAACTCAAAGAGAACATAAAAAAGATCTGAGTAATGGCAGATATACCCATTTTTTTGGACGAAGAGATTCAAGATTATGAAATTTGATTATTTTCCTAAATTTATATCTAAATCAAATCAACTCTGATTAAAACTCCATTAGTATTTTTAAATGAAACTGACTTGCTCACTTTAAAAAAATTTAGTAGGGCAAATGAGAAAGAATAGTTAGAGTTGAGAAAGAAGAATAAGAAAAGATAGCTTACCTCACCAAACAGAGCATTCTAACAGAATATCAAGTAATATAGTAATTAAAAAAAGTAAGTTTAGCATAGAAATAAGTCAATAGTTCACTAAAATGGAACAGAAGGCCCCAGAATAGTTTGCCATAAGAAATTAGAAAAAGAACAGGTTTTTCAAAAAATATAATTTAATAATAAAGATGGCATTTTATGGAGAAAAAAGTTGACTATTTGCTAATTGGTATTAGAAAAGTGCTGTTCATCACACAAAAATAAATTTATCTACCTCATACACTATAATGAATTCCATATACATTAAACATCCAAACATTAATTATAAAAAGTATCAAAGTAAAAATTTTTTTTTTATAATTTGGGGAAGTTGAACAGTATATGCATATAAAAACTAGAAATCAATTAAAAAAAGGTTGATAAAATTGATTACGAACATTTTTAATATTTTAGTATGGCTAAAGACACCATAGATGAAGTTATTAAAGAAAACATCTGTCACATGCATAAGAAAGGATTACTATACATAATATATGAAAAATTCCTGTAAATCATGGAATATAAACAAATAATTTAGAGAAAAAATACAAATCGCCTGGTTTCCAGTCTTCACTATAAATGAAAGAGATGCAAAGTAAAATGCCGAGGTGGGGTGGGTTCCTGCTTGGTATCTATCTTGTTTGTTGTTCTCTGAGTCTCCCAGATTTGTGGGAAGTTGGTAGCTATAGTTAATTTTGGATAATTTTCAGACATTATTATTTCAAATATTTCTTCTGCCTCATTCTCTTCTCCTTATGGTGTTCCAGTCACACATAATAGCCTTTTTTATATTGTTTTATCGTTCTTGAGTGTTCTAGTTTTTTTTCCACTTTGAATTTGAATTCTAGATGTTTCTATTGAACTGTCTTTGAATCCACTAATTCTTTTTTCAATGTCTAGTAGATGAGCCACTGAAGACATTCTTTATTTCCATTACAGTTTTTTATTTCTAGTATCTTTTTGTTCTTACAGGTTCCATCTCTCTTACTGACATCACTCATTTGGCCTTACATGCTCTTTTTCTATTAGAGCTTCTAATACATTAACTATTGTTACTTTAAATTTCTTGTCTGATAGTTCCAACATGTGTGTCATATCCGAATCTGGTTCTGATGCTTTGTCCCTTCAGAGTGTGTTTATGCCTTGTAAGTTTCAGTTGAAAGCCAGGTGTGTTGTATCAGTAATCGGTACTGTAGTGATTAGCCCTTTAGCGTGAGGATTTATGTTAATCCGGCTTGGAGTTGGGCTATGTTTAGTGTTTGTTGTAGGTATAAGTTCTAGAGGTCTCAAATTCTGCAAGAATCCTTACTTCTGTCTCCTCTCTTGGTTTTGGCCTTCCCTTAGTACTGCCACTTACAGCAGGGTCTTGCAGTTCCTCCAACTGTGATCCTCTCTGCAGACTGATTGGTATGGTGGTAACATATGTGAACGAGACAGGTCTTTAACCTGATTAAGTCTCAGTCTTTTGATGGGCCTGTGTCTTGGAAGTGTGGCCTTCACAAGTGTTTCTGTTTTTCTGCCCTGAGTATAGGACCCTCCAAACTCCATTTCCAGTGCTCTATTAATTCTGTTTTTGGGGTTTGTTTTAGTGATACGGGAAGGCTAGGGGTTGGCATAGATTGGGAATCCCCTCCCCCAGGTGGGATAAAGTTTCAGTATTGACCCTGGAGAACAGATCTTCATTATGGAGAAGAGTCCCGCAGGGTTATATACCATTGCTACCCTTCCCATCCCTGGCCAGGGCCAAGAGGTTTTTTTTCTTAGATCATCACCATGAAAACCTGGAGGTGTGGGGGAGGGAGGACCTCGAAATTGTGGGGGCCCCTGTGATTCAGGCCCCAGGTGTTTCTCACTCTCACAGTGGTTGGTCCACACCCAGCCTTCAGCAGATTGTTACAATTACTAGTGAATTTAAGTGGTTCCACCCTTATGGCTCCAGTAGCTTCTATTGTATATCTCTGGACGCACCCATCTCTCTAGGCTTCAGGGTGTGGCTTATCTTGAAGCTTCAATTCTCTGATGAATTCAAGAAAAGCCACTGATTTTCAGCTTTTCCAACTTTTCCTTGCAAGGATGAGAATGGTGACTTTCAAGCTTTTCACATGTCAGAGTGAAACCCAAGTCTGTAAACTAAAATAACATCTCATTTTCTGCCTATCAGATTGGCAAGTTTAAGAATAGTAGTAGTCAGCATTAGAGAAAAAGGGAGGAAGTGAGCATTTTCATATCGTGCTAGCAGGAGCCTAAATTGGGTGGCATCTTTCTTGAAGGCAATTTTATATTATGAAAGTTTAAAAATGAACTTCTACTTCCAGGATTCTACTCTACAGATAAGCTCACATAAATATAAAAATATATATGTAAGAAAATATACTAAATATTTATCTCTAATAGCAATGAATGGGAAATAACATAAAGTTCTATCATTAGAAGAATGGCTAAAAAAAACAACAACTATGATTTCTTTATTCTATTGTTTTTGTGTAGCCCACTAAAAACATAGGTGGAAAAATATTTTAAAAATGATAACATATCCGTGGCATTGTTATGTGGAAAAAAAAAGTTACAGAACAATATGTAAATATATTCTCTTTGCAAAAACCAAACAAGCAAAACACTGTGAGTACATGACGCACGGGGGTGGGTATGCACAGACATGTATTTGTATCTACCCAGAAAAAAGTCTGGAAGTGTAGGCACCAAATTCTCACAGTTAATAGTTTTTCCTTTAGCAAGGAGGAGAAGCTTCCCATTTTAGGGCAAACTAACATATCTTAAAGCAAGAGTGTGTCATTTTTGTGATTAAAAACACACACACACAGAGGAAGCAGATCCTGCTCTTTAATTAAAGAGATAGCTGTCTGGGAAAAGATAGCAATACCCCTCAGTTCATATTTTTAAGCAATTTCAGGAATTTTAAACAAGTTGCAATTTTTGTCTAAGTAAAAGACCTCCTGGGACAGTAGCAGGGAAAAAAAGCCACTTCTCTGCCAGTGGAAGGTTGGTTAACCTTGGCCTGTGCAGGAGCGAGTGCAGGAACTGTGTCCTTCTTACTCATCATGGTCATTCCAGGGTCCACACCATGTCCAACACTTAGGGACTCAGGATATAGTGGTTGAATTAGTAAATGAAGTTTAAAAAATGGCAATGATTCTGTGACAAATAACTCTACTGTGTACAACAGGAAAATCTGGCAAGGAATTGATTAGAAGTTTCTCTGTTCTTACTGAATTTACATACTAGGCTCAAATTCTGGAATTTGGACAAGAAGTTACTAGCACCATGGCAATGTTGGGAGAATTAACCAGACGGAGACAGAGCGCAGCTCATTGACTGAAAATCTCATTTGGGAACAGCAGTAGGAGTTGCCTAGGCAATTTTCTCTCCGCCAGTTCACACAAAGGATCAACTGACTCAGAAGTAACCTAAAAATATCTTATTTTAGTTTTAATTTTTACATTCAAAAAGTAATGCAGCTAATGGGGCCAGAATCAAGATTACCTGGGGTTTTGGTGGGCTAGAGTGTGTTTCTACAGTCTACCAGGATGAGAAGAGAGAGGGGAGACCAAGCCTTATGGAGCACCTCCTAACTACCCATTGAAGCCCTGGATTATGGTCACTGAGCACATGGTACTGCGTTAAGTCTCACAACAGGCTTGTGTGGTATCATCCTCATTTTGTAAATGAGGAAACTGGGACTTGGAGACTTGGGTAACTTGTCCCAGGACACAAAGCCAGAAAGTGGCAGAGCTGGGATTTGAACACAGATAATAAGCCTGGCTCCGAAGCCCCTGGTCACCTCTTGGGCCCATGGACTCTCTCCTGGCGGGTGTCGGCATGTCCTTGTAGAAGATTCCTAAGGGCTTAGATACTAAGAACTGACGAGATTGGACCATCCCATCTGTAGAACCGATGCAGAGATTTTATACACACACTGAAGATCTCCACCCCATCTCAAACTTCTAGAAACTCTGGGGAAATGACTCAGTATTACAGAACAGGACTCTCCAAATCTTGAATAAATACAGGTGTACTGTATGTTACCTCACACTTGCCCCAGGATGTAGAACACCCTCATGCTGGGACAAATCACAGTTTCCCAAGAACTGTTTACCAGGGTGTCAGTGACATGGAGACAGTTGCTTGTTATAAATACCCTCATGGAATAAAGATCTTCATTTCCTTTTCCATTATATTTGCTAACTCAGATGGTTTTTGTCTTTATTTTCCCCACAGCAGAAAGCTAACATACTGGAGTGCTGCAGCTCTCAGCATTTCTGAGTCGCCTGTCATTCCTTGTCTCCTGCGTGTTATGCCCGGTGCTCTGGCCTCCGTCACACTGTGTTACGTGTGGTACCTCTTTCCTTGACACACTGTCCTGGAGATCTAATGTTAGCAAGTGTCATGACCTGGTCCTCAGCTTCCTATTTTCTGTCCTCCCACAGCTTTGCATAATTTTTTTTTTAATTGGTAACAGTTTTTTCCATCATGTTCCCCAGGACCGGAACCAGTGTGCTAATAGGTGGCCAGGGCTTGGTGTTGGATTGTTTGGGGCATTTACTTCAGATTTCAGACATGTGACCAAAGGAAAGAGATTAGCAGATTCATCTGATATAAAACAACACAACATTCAGTTTGGATGATGCCAAAGGTGCCTACCTGTAATTGAATGCCACGTGAACAGCGGAAGCCTGAGGTGGGAAAGACAAATATTTACAGGAACTTGAACTGGGAGATGGTAGCCTGATCTTTGGATGTGAGTGTAGCCACACACAGGCTTGGGAATCTGGCCAGGCTGGGTAAACCATATGTGTTACCAGGAGAGGGGGTGTTTTCTGTGGCAAGGAGGTGAATAGGGGAGTGGATATGCCAGACCGGGACTGCTGCCTCCTTCCCTCTTTCAATGGTGCACACCCCGGTCCACATATAATGTGTCTCCATGGGTCCCACTGGGAACTGGGCAGCTCCTCCCCACCCAGGGGTGTGAAGTTAGTGGCCCAATTGGCAGAATGTCCCATTGCAAATTACAGTAAATGGCCCCAGTTCCAGGGACAATAGGGTGTGGTGCCCTTACTATCATGGCCAAGCCACAGAATCAATCCTTTCAGAATGGCCCAGCTGTCAGTACACAGGGTCAGGCCAAGGTTCATGTGTGATTACCAAGCAGACTGCTCTTAGTTTGGCCCATTGGCTACTTTGATTTGTTCCTGTTTTCACCCAGAAAGTTCAGTGGATGGTTGAATGCCAACTGCCATCCAGGTGGGTGGGTTACCCCGGCCTAAGCCATCGGTATAGCAGCCTCCAGTAGAACTTCCCGCTATTTCTTTGCAGATTACAGAGCCCAACACAGGACAGGAGTGGGAGCATTTGGAGGTTGTCTGTATTCACAGGGCCTCATAGCTGCTACATCTGTGGAGACAGAGCACTCCTCTGCTGTAGGCAGGCCTAGTCAGCCCAGGAGCCTGAGCTGCTGCAGAGGCCAGCCAGCGGAGCACGAGGTCTTAGTCTGGCTGCTCCATCTGGGTGTATCTGATCTCTGCCCCCTTCCATAGTTGGGACCAAAATCCCAGGGGTACTCACTCCGCTCGCTGTTTCTGCCATATTTTCCTACCCATGCCTTCTGGGGTTACTGAGACATCTAATTCAAATGGCAAAAGATGCCTGTCAGATCCCAAGAGCTTTCATCTGTTTGGCTAGTACTTTTGCTCCCCAAGGCAGCCTGTTGTTTTGCTCCCCAGTCCCATATAGCCCTTCTTTATTAAACGATATAATGGGTGAAGGCATTGCACCAAACAGGGTATAAAAATTCACCAATACCCCGAATTCCCACAAAAGCCTGTACCTCTTGTACATTTTTTTGGTATGGGGTATGTTCGTACTTTTTCTATGACAACCTTGGAGATAACACAGGTCTTACTCAACCATTTGACTCCCCAAAACTTTTACTGCAGTGCCCGGACCTTGAATTTTCTGCCGATTCACTGTCCATCATCATGTAGGTGCTCCGGTGAAGCTGGCAAGGTTTTCTGTAGCAGGAGCAGATGTTCACGGCACCAGTGTCGATCAAACAGTGACTCTTTATCTCTGGGGGACCAATTGATGGTGAGTTCCATAAGAGGTCCCGGATCACCCCCTATGGCCCTCACCTAAGGACAGTCTTGGCCTTCATCCTATACTTGGGAAGAGGGGAGGCACCCAGCCACATAGGATGAGACCCCAGATGGTTTCTTCTGCTCCGACAGTGTCCACTGGGATAGCTGAGGGTATGGAACAAAACTGCTGTTCTGGCCTCAAAGCCTTCTATTATCCTAATACTACATTAGGTTGATGATCGATCTTTTCTCTCAGCACCAGGCTGATCACAGACACTCTCAGAGGGAGTTTTGGGTTAGCCTCCCAGGCCCTTTCTCTCCCACTGCATTCAATGTCCCCTCTAATTCCCCTCTGAGTTCCAACCTTCCCCGCAGCTCAGACATGGAGACCAGCCAGTTTCCCCCAGATCTGTAAGTGTCTTGTCCCACTCTGGGGCCTAGCATGGAGATAAATGTCTGGTACTGTGTACTAGGGGCCCTATGCAAACTCTTTGCTTTCATTCCTACTGTAAAAGTGGCTTGGTCAGGTCCCTCAAACACTGGGGCATAGACCACCCAGTGCCTGCCCAGATCTCCAAGAATTTGCTATACTTCTATGGACTTCTAGGGCCCCACTTGCCCAGGCCTCCTTTACAGGACAGAATGATCCAATCTCGGTGAGATCTGGCAGCAATCATATCACAGAAGTCTCTCCTCTACACCCAGGGTCCAGCACTTGGGGAACCTGCACAGCCCAGTGCAGTGGCTGCTGGCCAAGTACACTAGGAATAGCCTAAGTCTGGGGCACTTCAGGCCAGAGCATGGAACTTTTCAGCAGGATCCCTTCCCTTTCCTGTGTAAATGTCAAGACCTGCCAGGGGTGTTTGGGATTTTTCTATTCCCTCACCAGTCTGTCCCCAACCATTCCTTGTTTACTGGGCTCCTTTCTCTTATTCCAGGGAACTACTTCCCCTGGTGCTTAACCACACACACCCTACCTGCCATAGAAGACTGAAAATGGAGACCAACCTCACCTGAGCCCTGGTTCCTAGCCCTGGGACCATAGACACTGACAGGTTCTACTTCTGGTTTATTTGTACAAATAACTCAGGAGGACACCAACTCCATGCAGACAGCAGCCTAGGGGTCACACCTGTCCTTTCATCCTCACATTGGCAGCTGGAGACCTCTACTGTGGAGCCTTTATGGGGGTTGGGCACATTTGGGAAGCTGAGATTGAGCCTAAGCAGCAGCCTGAGCCTTGGTTTGAAACTTGGCCTTGGACTTTGGCTGGCAGAGCCTGAGACGCTTGGGGATGAGGGCACAAGCACATTTCCCAAGCTTGGGGTAAGTGATGTAGACAAGTAGACTGAGCTTGTGGCTGCTGCCCTTCGGGATCTTGAGCTTGCTCTCCTTGGGCTTTACGAGGACCTTGAGAGCCTCAGCACGTGCACTCATAGCCTTGGCATTGTTGGCCTGCATCTTCTTCAGGCCCTTCTTGCTGTGCTTCTTGGCAAAGCACGTGTTCCTCAGGAACTTGGGGTCTACTCCCTTAACAGATTTATATCTTTGTGACCAGAGTTTCTTGGTGCCTTTTCTGTGCCATTTTCAGGACTAGTGTGTGGTGTGGTTCTTAGACTTGGCCGTATCTGCACCAAAGCCTGCAGCTCCCAAAGTGCCTGGGACTGGCAGAGGCTTTACAAATCTTTCACACACCAGCAGTACCTACTTTTGTTTCTTCGGCCCTCATATCTTCAGTCAGATGTCCAGCACAAATATCCCATATAACAGACTTGATTCCTATCTTCATCTCACACCTATTCCTCCCCTCCACCCTGAGTTCAGTTCTCCATTTCAGAACACCACCCTCCATTCCGTTGTTCAGACCTAAAAGTTTTCCTGGTTTCCTACCTTTTCCTCACTCCCAGATCCAAGTCTTCAAGTTTGGAGGTTCTGCCTCCCAAACATCTCCCAAATATCTTCGATCCCTCCACTTTCATGTCACTGCCAAGTTTAAGCCATCAATCTCTTGCCTCAACTGCTCTAGGTTGGTCTTGTTTCTATCGGTTTCATGTAAAGCAGCCAGAATGATAACTTTGAAACCTAAGTAATATTGATATCTTGCTTGAAATCTTTCAGTGGTTTCCCGGTTGTACTTTACTCTCGTCTACAGGAGGTGCATTATCCAGCCCCTACCCACCCCTATGACTTCATCTAAATCTTGTTTAATTCCCAGCCCTGCAGTCATATTGTCCTTCCCGTTCCTTAAACATATCAAGCTTATCTTTTGGGCTTTGCTGAATGTTCCCCATTCTTCCCCAGATTTTCCATGGCTGCAGCTTTTCTCATTTTCAGGTCTAAGCTAACATCTTCCATGACCCCCTTCAAGTGGTTATCCCTTATTTTGCCAGTCAATCTCTATCACAACATCCTGTTTTAGTTTTTTAAGCACTTACAATGATCTAAAATTAATTTTTAATTATTTATTTGCCTGCTTATTTTCTGCTTCCCCTGGTAGAACAGCAGCTTCACATGAGCAGGGATCTTTTCTCTCTTGTCCAGGGTTGTATCTCCATAGCTAAGATTCGCTTACTAAAATAGTAGCAGAAATTGTCTGGGCAATTATCTCTCCACCAGCCTATAGAATAATTGATCACTAAGTCAGGAAATCACCTAAAAATATAGCATTTTAGTTTTCATTTAAAAAAACATAGTGAATGGGGCCAGGACTAGGATTCTAAATCAGAATCAGACCTGCACAGAGTAGGTGTTCCATAAAAGTTCGTTGGCTATTAAATACACAACTACTTGATAATGAGTACAAAGGAGCAAAATGTTACTCTATCCTAACCCGAGGCTCTAATTATGATTAAAAAAAGCATTGTACTCATTTTAAGCAGCATTCTAATTAAATGACAAACTCTGGCTGTATTTAAATATACATTGTATTGTGTCGTGACTTTCTAGATCATTTATCACATTAGTTGGACATTGCAAAACATTCACCACTTGAAGTCATCCCAAGAAGAATAGGGTGGGGAGACCTGCTTTTCTAACAGCGACCAGCTGCCCTTACTGAACATGGCTGTTTGATTTTCAACACTTTGGACGTCTAACACAGCTTCGAAATGCTGAGATAGCCAAATAAGGGCTGCTCTGATTACTGACCTCCATCTCCCCTTGCAAACAGGCCCTCCCGGTTAGTTAATCCGGACTGTGGCAGTCCTGGCTCCCAGCCAACAAGCTGGCAGTAAGGAGGGCTGATTGCCTTTGAACACCACCTTTCCTAAGCAGCAGTCCAGAGGGAGGACTGTGATCCTCTGGGTAGGCGCAGTGGAGTTGGTTTTGCTCCTTCTTTTCCCCTTTACAAACAGTTATATATTATTTATTCTCATCATCACTCACAAAACATCTGAAAGCAAAGATGCAGACTACTGAAACACACAAGAAGCCTGAGGTTTCCCTTTGCCTCCTAAAGAGTACTTCTAAATAGAGGCATTCTATAAACAGCTGCGTGTTCTTTTGGAGAGGAAATTAGAGGAACTGGCTGGCTGAAAAAAAAAAAAAAGAAGGTAGAGCTGTATGAATGCCTCTTCTTCTGATAAATTGTGGCTGAACCTGAAGGAACAGAGGATACAGGGGTCCTTTTATTATCTATAGCCTGAGCCCAGGGCATGTGGTATGGCCCAGAGCAACTTCTTCAAATTGAAGTGGATATGCTTTAACTCTAGGTTAAACAACAACATAAAATTAAAAACAGTTGATAAGTTGAAGGTGGTGGGGGGCACATTCACTTCCATTAGCTATCTCCTGGTTAGATTCTGTGGATCAGTGACGTTGAATAAAGTTGTCTTTTGCAGGTTGCAAGTGATTTATTTCAGCATTCTGTATCAACAAAGAGTGCAAAATGAGTTCAGGTCAGATTCCCATAGATTTGAAGGAGGGGGAACATACAAATCATAATGAATGTAATAGAGAGATTTCCTGAGGAGTCACAGCAGTTAAATTCTTTGGGCTATTTTTTTTTTTAATCTGGAAAGGGGGATGCAAGATGACTTACACCTGCAAGGGAGTTAGACCATTCCGTTTGTTCTTAAGACTCAGGGAAGCCAAAAGTTAATTTGAGTTTAGTGTGGTTTCTGCACACACTGAAACAGCACGCAAAGCACGCTTATCAGCTTAAAGCTGCTCCCTTGAAGCAGATGGGTGATTCGTGCAATTTTTGAGTTATTTTACAGCCACAGCACTGCACACGTGCCACCCCTGTCCTCAAGATGACCCCAGAACCAAGAATCTTCAGCCCACTGAACTCAAGTAACGGAAATGTGGCCACACCTTTTACGAAGTGAGAGGTCCTTCAATAAGGAAGATCTGGTGCCTAGTCCAAGTACGGACACATTTAGAACTGAACAAACACTGACTGACTGGAATTCCTTTGTGCTTTCTCTTGCCCCTTGACCCTGTACTATAATTGGCCAAGTTCCCAAGCCCTCCACATTCACCCTGCTAGCATTACCTTATGCCACTCTGTTCTCCTCAACCCTTAAAATTTATCCAGACCCCAGGTCAGGGAGACAGATTTGAGCAGTGCTTCCTATCTCTTGCTAATCCATTCAGATTTAAATGAGTAGCTCTTACCTTTCTCAAAAACCAGGGTCAGAGTTTTGGCTTCTACAGGCATCGGTCAGCAAACCATTGTTCGGTAATAATGTCAGGACTGAAATGTACAAGGCCATGGAAATTCAGAGTTAGAGAGAACTTTGGGAATTTTCAGACATGGACAAGCATTTTGGGAAGAAAGGATGGTGAGGACAGAGGCCTAGAGGAGTGTGTTCTGGGAGTTGTAAGCCATTTAGTAGTGTTGAGAAGACAGGGGTGGGAGTGGGATGGAGCTGGAGAAACAGGCAGGGGGGCCCAATTGAGGGGCCTTGGGATTTATTGTGTAGATGAAGAGGTATCATTGTAAGTTTTAGCAGGATATAATACGTGACTATTGTAGTCATGTTTTCATTCATTCATTTGATTGTCAATTCAAGGATCACTTACAGAATGTGTGTCCGTTGTGTTAGGCACAGGTACTAATAAAGGTGAATAAAAAAAGATCTCTACTTCTGAGAGGTTAACCACCCAGTGGTGGGACACTGTCATGTAAGAAAATCAGTATAAGGCACGGTGATAAGCACTTCAAAGGAGCCATCTGCAAGGTGCTATGGAAACATAAACACCAACAAGGGAGGTAATGGATGATACAGTTCAGAGTCCTAGGTAGGAGAAGAAAACGTTTCCCCTCCACCTATCTCAGGTTTATTGGCTGGGTCTCTGCAATTTAGACAGACAAAAGACAGATTAACGAGAGAAAAACAAGCAGAAATTTCTGAATGTGTGCATTGCACACATACAAGCACATAGGGAGTACTCAGTGATGAGTAACTCAAAGGGGTGCCTGGAACCTAGACTTCACAAAAGTCTTAACAAAAGCACAGTAAGTTTTTTAAGGAAGTGACAGAACAAAGAAAAAGGACTGAGTTTCTAGGGCAGCAAGTTGTAGGATGTTAAATACATGGGGGAACTAATGGAAGGTAAGGCCTCGTTAGTAACATTTGTTATGTTGATTTCTCTGGGGTCATTAACTTCTGTCCTTCCTGGTAGTGAGGGGACAGGACACCTTAATACATTTATATCTTGCTTTTAGGCAAATGGGGGAGGACAGAGCGCTTTTCTTGTATCTGTCTCCTCTTAATTGCCTTCAGCTCAAAATAATCCTTATGTCAAAATGGCATACTTTGGGGTGATATATTCTGTGACCCTTCACTGAACAGAAGACAAACATCAGTCAGAAAAACAAACATTAGGAATTTCAACAGAGAACATTTAATGTAGGGAATCGATTAACCAGGTCTTGGAGAACTGAAAATGCAAAAAGGGAACAGAGGTTTCATACAGCTGGTAACTTTAGGAAGCAACTCCTGCTTCCTAGGGCTGAACAAACAAAGGAAAGAGATTGGGGTTTCCAGAATTTAGGAGCTTGGAAAGACACCTCACAGAGATGTGACTCAGACCTACGGGCCCACTGGTGCTGGTGTTTCTGAGGAAGGTGGAGTACAACTAGTTCTAGGAGCGCCAAAAGGACCTGGAGACTAGAAACGACTCCTGGTACCAGGATGGAGAGTCATTGCTGGGTGACATTACAGGAAAAGCAAGCAAACTGGAAGGAACAAATCCCTTCAACTTCCTCATACCTTCCAGTCTCCCTCTAGGGCCCCTATAGGCAGAAACCAAAAGGATTTCTGCTGACAAAATAAAAACATGGTTTGCCACATTCCAACCCCAAGGTCACTGAAGAGGGAAGAAAGGTGGGTTTGGAACTGACAGAAGGTAGCTTCATCTCCTGTTTAAAAGTTTAAATCTGCCCTGGCTAGTGTGGCTCTGTGGACTGAGCGCTGGCCTGAGAACCAAAGGGTCTCTAGTTAGATTCCCAGTCAGGGCACATGCCTGGGTTGCGGGCCAGGTCCTCGGTGCGGGGCTCATGAGAGGCAGCCACACATGGATGTTTCTCTGCCTCTCTTTCTCCCTCTCTTCCCCTCTGTCTAAAAGTAAATAAAAATAAAATCTTTAAAAAAAGTTTAAATCGTATAAAGTGAGAAGGCTGACTTAAAAGGATGGCATTTCAGTCAGAAGGAAACTACACGCAAAGGCATGATATCATCACAGTTCTTCATTCTCCTGGGATTACAGATACTGAATTCGGTTGTAGCTGGAATGCAAAACGCATCGGGAAAGTATTGAGCAGTGCACTTGGACCAGTAGAAGGGGGCCATGCGGCATGCAGGGCAGGGAAGCTCATGCTAAAGAGCAAAGCAGGATAATATTTTTAAATATTTCTAGTTGTGTTTTTCTCTTTCTGTATTTCAGGTTTTTGTTTTCCTTTTTCATTTTCATAGTCATTCAGAATAGACCTTGAATCTGAGGCTTACTGTCCTAGGGAAGGGGAGTATTTGATACAACATGGAACAAAGAGGTTACTGCTTAGGTTTTTGAATTTCAAAATTGTTTTTAACTCCCTAGGGAAACAAAATAGCTGGAGGGCAAGTCCATTAGATTGGCAAAAGTCTGATGTTTCCAGATGGAAAAAGATGGACTGAAAATTCCAAAAGCTCTCTCCTTTCCCCTCTCTCTTAAATCAATTAAAATCTTTAAAAAACAGCTTCATCAAGCACCAAGAAACCTCAGTTTATTCTAAGGAGTCATAAAATAAGAATACGCAGGATAGGATAGAAGGCAAGTCTTGTTCCACAGGACAGTTACTTTAGCGGCTGAGAAGGGACCGATGCCAGATTCAAGTGTTCTCTCTATATTCATTCCTCACCCCCACCTCTGGGTCAGACCCGGGCAGGGTGGGAAGTCTGTGTGTGTCTATGAACTTCCTGCCACATTCAGCCAGAAGTTCCGGAACAAAAAGTTTATTCCTTGATTCCCCAGCTGCAGCCTGTTCAAACTGCCTGCTTCTTAGAGAAGCCAGTATTGGTACGAGGCCACAATGGTATCAAGATTTGTCTGGAGGTAGTATATCCCTAAACAATATAAATGGTTTTCTTGTTTTCGAGCTTTAGAAAAATGACATTCTGTCTCTATAGAACATGAGTTTGTAACATTATTTCATGGAGCTGCAGTTCATTCATTTACAGTTGAATGTAGTGCATTGTGAGAATATTTTATAATTTATTAATCTATTTTCTGGTCAATGGTTATTTGTGTTGTTTCTCATCTTTATTCTTATGAGTAGTGTGGCCATGAACATGACATGCATTTCATTAGGATGGAATTGCTGGGCTATCGGCTATATGGTTGTTTTAAGATAATGCTATTTTCCAAGCTGATTATACCAATTTGAATTCTCAGCAGCATTTTTAAGAGTTTCTAGTGACTGTATTCTTTCTACCACCCAGTGTTATTTGACTTCTTGATTTAGTCAGTCTAGTGAGTAGAAAATATTATCCTATTATTATCTTAATTTTAATTTTCTTAGTTATTAAAAAGATTGAACATCTTTTCATTTGTCTATTCACTGTTAAGGACTCCTCTTCTGTGTAGTTCTTTTGTATATTCTATGCCTTTTCTAACAAGTCATTTTCTTTTGCTATTAATTGGTAGGATATCTCTAGATATTCTGAACTCTAATCCTTTGTTAGTTATAGTTCTTACAAACATCTATTCTAGCTTGTGGCTTGAGTTTTTGCTTTCTTAATGGTGTCTTTTGAGAAACAGATGTTCTTAATTTTAACGTAGTAAAATTATCAGTCTTTTCTCTAATAGTTAGAATTTTGTGTGTCTTATATTAGGTATTCTTCTCTACTCTGTCATAAGATTTTCTTCCCTTTTCCTTATCCTCTGCATCTCATTCATCAGCAAATTTGTAGGTGCTGCCTCTCAAGTCTGTCTGGCATCCATCTACTTGACTCCATCTGCCCCCCACTGTCCCAGGCTAGGCCCCCATCCTCTCTTGCTTTGACTACTGCAATGGCCTATTCACGAGCGTCTCTCCTCCTGTTCTTATCTAGCCATGATTCACTCTCCACTAAGCAATCAGACTAATCAGAGAGTTACAACAGAACATGTACTACCTCAGCTTAACTGCTTCCAAAGCCTTCTGATTACACTTAAAATGAAATCCAAACTATCTACCATGGCCCACAAAGACCTACAAAACTGACTGTTGCCTACATCTTGTATCCCTGCTCCCAATTCCATTCCGATTGGCCTCCTTTTGCTTTCTCAAATATGCTGAGCTCTTCCCATGTCAGGGCCTCTGCATGTGTGTTTCTGATGCCTTCGCCTGTTTGCATGGCTTTCACCTCCTCATCAGTTTTCTATCAGCTCAAATATCCTCCGACGGGCCTTTCCTGACCCCCAAACACTGAAATTACTTTGTTTCTTTGTTGGTTTACATATTTATTCCAGACTAGAATTAAGTTCTTTGAGGACTAGACCTTGTCTATCTTGTTCATCATTACATCCCTAGCACCTGAAATAGTGCTTGGCACAGAAGGGATGTTCAATAAATATTTACTGACTGGATGTAAGCTTTTCACAGAGGAGTGTGTGGTGTGCTAAGGAAAGAGGACAGATGACTAAGGCTTATAGAGCATCTTACTGTTTTTTTCAACCACATGGAAAAATGAACAGGCAAATGGACTTGGCATAGAAAAGATTAAAGAAAAATGGAAATACTGATGTGTTAGTATTGAAATACTAATGGTATTTCCTTCTTTCTGTTATTGTTGTGCTATTTGTGCAATAAATTCAAATTAGGAGAGAAAATTAACTTTGTGTTCATATACTCTCATAATGAAATAAGCTATAGGGAGCTTATGAAAACAGTTTATCCTTATGATTTTGGAAGAAGAAATGAAACCTATAAGAAAAACGTTCATCTGGGTATTCTTTATCCCCTTGTCTGACAATCTAATTTATGCCCCAAATACTGTACTGAACTTATACCTTTGTTTTAAAATCTTAAGTAATACTTTATTGCTAAGGACGCAGTTGACTCATATTTTTTATGTCTAATCTGCAGGGTCCAGCCGAAGTAATGCCATTGAGTGTGTTTGGTAGGGTACATGAATGTCTCACATGAGATGGATAGCAATTTGAACATTTCACCTCAAATGTCATATGGTGTGCTTGAGTGTGATATTGTTGTGATACAGAACTATACACTTATGATTTTGTAATAAAAGATTTGGTATAGATTACCAGCTCATAGAAGAGGGGTGTTATTTGTGCCGAACCCTGTATTTTGGAGAAGGAAAGGTTTAAACCATTCTCAATATATTATTTTTATTTCAGCTTCAGTTATTGTCTTAGTAATATTTTAGTTGGAAGTATAACTGAAAATGTACTATCGCTAATACGTATTCTGTTTAACAAATAGAATATGATGGAAGAGTTAGTAAAAGATAATAAATATGTACTTGTTCTTTTTACCTATTTATTTAACAAGTCCATACCTAGTACTACTATAGGCCCAGCACTGTTCTAAGTACTTTAATATATGAACACATTTAATTGAATTCTTATAAAGCCCTATGACATAGGCACTCTTATTATCTCTATTTTATATATGAGGAAACGGATCCATAGCGGGGTGAAATAAAACTCCCAAAGCTCACACAGTAACAGATGCCAAAACCAAGATTAAAATCCAGACAGTTCTTGCTACTGGATGTTTGCTGTAATTGGATGTGAGAGTGATCAAAAGTTGGTTAAGTAAATGAAAATATGGTCTTTGTCCAATTGAAATAATTTTGCCATGTGCTTGTTATTTTGAACAGTTGCTTGTTCTGAAATATCATGAGAAGAGCTAGTAACACAGGCAGACAGTTGAAGTATCATTTAGCACACACAGTATTCTGAAAGATAACACTGATATTCCCATGGTCAGGGTCACGATGGACCATTTTGCAACTTGTGCAGGGCACAACTCCCAAGACAGCACTCACACAGGCTCAATGTGAGGAGTGGTGCCTCCTGGAGTTGTTTCGGGCATAACGGTCTGTGGTGGTCCTGCCAGGTACCTAAAGATTTACTGCCTATCTCAGAGTATGACTTCAAAATGGGACGCCCTTCTCTCTATATAGTCCATGTTTCGTTTTCCATCCGTGAGATTTAAACTAAGAGGGTGTATTAAAATGCCACTTTCCGTGCTGGATAACCGTCATGTCTCTTTCATTTTCATTTCACAAGACAGAAAAAAAAAATGCTTAAATGTTTAAATGTCCCCATATATAGTACACTATGGAGATACTTTTTTTCTTCTGTGAAATGTTATGATTTTAAATGTCTTTCTGGGTATTTTTGGAGATAACAACTAATCTAAGCTGAGATTCCGTGAAAGGCCAAATCCGTTTCTTAGTCCACTTACCTTTAGACAGTTTGAGAGCATCCTATTAAATTCTTAATTTAGCGAACAGTCAGTCAGTTAGTTTGGTACTCCTGGTCCACTGGGCTTAGCCCCAAAAGGTAGGTGCTGTCCTTTGCAGTTAGAGGTCGTGGATACATGGGTCCTAAGTGGTCCTTTGGCCTAATATTTCCTTAGAGAGAGAGCAGCCCAGACACACACAGCTGGTGGGTGGCAGGAATGAGACTTGAATCTTAAACACTTACTTTTTTGCTTTTTCCTTCTGTATCTCAATTCATCTTATATCACCATAGAAAACACAGAATTTATCTTGTGTGGATACTTTAAGTCACTATGTTCTAACCTTGTTATTTGCCCTTATCCATATTCTTTGGGACAATTAGTAGCATCCTTTGAGCACTGAATGTGATCTGTCTCATCTTTAGGAAGGAAATTCCAAACTAGCTCAGAAATGTAGACTGGGATCTACGGGCCATCACTCAGGAGGTAGGGCTCCACTAATCATTGTGTGAATTAAATAACTGGTCGGTTAACTTCTATGGGCTTTCCTCAATTATGAAATGAGAGTTTGGACAAGTGACTTGCTAGGTACTTATAGGCTCTTATATTTCATGTTTCTATAAACTGCCATTGTGAGTCTCAATTGTCTTTAAGGTGCATTTGGAACATACAACACTCCTTTTAGGAGAGTAAATGAGATCATGTTTTTTAGTAGCCTAATCAATTCTTTTATCTCATTTTTCACTTGCTGCTTTCAGTGCTTAGCACCCTAAAGTGAACTACTTAGCAACATATGCAGTTTGTAACTGTCAAAGTCATCTAACCTCTATCCACTTAGTTGGTTCTTGCTACTTCTGAAAAATTATAAATCATATTGTTATCATCATCATCATTATCACCATTATGTTCCATTTTACAGATGGAGAAACTGAGGCACAGGTACCCCAAGTTATGCATATAATAAACAAGCAATAAAGAACAAACTCAGAGCTCATATCTTCTTATTCCAAAGCCTATAACCTTTGTCGTACAATATACATCATCCTTGAAGTTTGTCCTTTTGGTTTTGCACTTGGTAATTGGGGTCATCTAGAATGGGGCCTGGAAGTATATGACATCTGGCTTCATCCCTGTTATTTCCTTCACTCCTCCCTTCCCCAGGAATATCCAGAGCTGATGCTGTGCGCACAGTGACTGTGACTTCCTTCAGCAGTTCTCCACGCTCTGAAAAGTATCCCCTCCCCCACCATGACCTGACACCATCCAAACTCCCGTTGCCTCAGTCCTTGAAGACAACAAACTGTTCGGAAATGAGTTTGCTGAAAAATGCACACTAAGATGTACCAGCTTTTAGTATTAATCCCATCTCTGAACATAGATACTTTGTAAGTGGGAACTTGGAGAGAGATTGCTTTCCACTGAAGGAGTCAATCTCCAATCTGTACTTCAGGCAGTGTGGCAAATTGGAGGCAGAAATACTTGGGGTAGGGACCTTTCTTGGTAATCTTTCTAAGTAACTCACGTCTTCCTTCACCTACCCACAAGGCTTCACTCTGTACCAGCCCACAAGTTATAGAACTTTGGATACACCTTGACCCTAGTACAGAACTGCTTTCGCCAGCCTACCACGGACTCGATCATCCCCGAAGTGATTCCGGACATCTGACAGCATCCCTCAACAAACGTTACCGAGAGCTCACTGCGTGCCAGCGCTACACAACACGCCGGCACTTGGACAGCCTGGCACGCGCATTCGACAAAAACACTATGTTATTTAGGTTCTTTCAAGTGCAGGGTACGGCGACCTACTCAGGGCACTTCAGAAACTGGAAATTACTGGAACGTCGATGGGAAACTGCGCAGCACGAGAAGCAGCTTGCGGTTGCCCCCATCTCACCTAGAGCAGGGCGCGGTGTGCAGCAGCGGCTTCTGCCTCTGACGCCTTCAGGATACAATAAGGGCTCTGGTCATGTGGTCTCTGCCTCACGCTCATTTATTTATCCTTGCTCTAGTGAGTACAATATTAGTGTGATTCAGCTACTATTTATCTTTATTTATTTTCCTTTCTTTTCTGATTAACTTGTCCCCACTTCAGGGCTTCTGCTACCTCATTGCTTCTGCTTTGAGCCTTTGAAAGCCATGCCTCTGATCTCTGCAGCTCTCTCCTGCCTGGAGCTCCCTTTCTGTAACTCCATTCAAACGCTCCAAGAGAGTCTATTTGAGTCTCTTGATCACTGTCCAGTTCTGAGCATCTATTTTAGGTTCAATTCCCCAAACAGCAACCCCTCCCCCATGAGTGCCCTGTGGGCCACACGTGCAGCCCACCGCAGGTCCCTGGGATCCTGAGGAATCCATGTGGGAGATTTCTTTCTCCATTTATTTTAACAAAAATCTTTTCTCAACCAACATGAAAAAGTAATACCAGACTAGCTAGAAGAGTATGACAGGTCACTGTATATTCAGAGGTAATTTGGGAGAAAAGGACAGGCAGGACATTTGCTCTCCCTCCCTCCTTCACGCATGGCTCTGCCTGGGGCCAGGCGAAGCCCGGGCTTTGACCTTCCTCTAGCTGCGCATCGCTAGGGTGGCTACTCATCACTCTGAGACATTTTTTTCCTCATCCTATTCTCAATGGCAATCATTCTTTTATTGCTTATTGGTCTTGATCTTCTCTATTTAGTTATGAAATCAATCTTTAAAGTAGCCCATTAATTCTCTTTTTGTCTTATTCTCTTTCTCTTCTAATTCTTTTCCAAGAGATAGATATGGTAGTCATGAAGCTTTGGTTGCAAGTCATAGAAAACCTGCATCAAGTTGGTTTAAACAATGTAGGTGATTTAATGGTTTATATTACTAAATGATCCAGAGATCCATACAGCTTCAGGCAAAGCTTGATCTAGTAGTAAAATGATGACATATGGGGCCTGGCTTATTTCACTTTCTCTATTCTGCTCTCCATGGTATTGGCTTTATTTTAAGGATAGTCTGCATCACATCAATATCCTAAGCTAACCACCCACTGCTTCAGTGTTCTTTTGTTCATCTGGAAAAAGAGAATGCCTTTTCCCCAGCAAAAGCCTCAAGATTCACTTTGATTGGATTAACTTAGGTCACATGCCCCTTTGAACAAATGTCTATGGCCTGGGGAGAGGATGCATTGACTAGTTTAACCTAAGCCATATCCTTAAATCCTAGGTCGGGAAGTAGATTCAGCTTTTCCAGAACCTCCTGGATCCGCCTACAGTGGGCAGATAAGGAGTGAACAGGAAGCAATGGAAGCTGAGGAGACCACTAACCAAAGACGACAACAACAGGTTAGAAAGAGACGCTCTCCTTGGATGACAAGCTGCAGTGGCCAAATGCTGAAAGGTTTTTTCATTTGAGAACTAGAACACATGCTGTGTAAACCAAATTTGATGCTTCTAATGTGATACAAATTGACTTTCATCAATAGGCATGAAAAACAATCATTACCCTTTGGATTTTGTGATTTTATAAAGCATTGAATTCCATACTTCACTGCTCTCATGAGGGATGCTTTTTTGTTTATGCATTTTAGCCATTTTCAACATGCTCTAAATTGAAACAGATAATGTATTTTTCCCCCTTCTAGTGTAAAATGGAATAAGCAACAGCACACTGCAGGAAGTCAGTCTAGCCACAGCAAATCTGTACTTGTTTTTGTGAGAGGGGATGGGAAGAATGAATGTTTGCCCTGTGGCATTAATTTCCTGTTTAATGTTCTCCAAGAGGCATTTGGAAAATGCCCAGTAACACAGATGTACGTAAATAACATACATAACTTGTTTTCATGAGTGGAAGAGGAGTCTGAAAAATTATGACAAGGCTGGTTTTTCCTCACCTCCTGGTGGTTGGTGAGTCACTCTACCTTTAACTTGAGGATTTGCAGATGGATCATTCCCAAGAGTGGCATTAGAAGGACAAGCAGTGTAGGAGTGGCAAGGCATTTGGCTTCTTAGCCCAAATTCTTATTCATTCAAGGCTACTTTAATCCCAAAGTTGGCTTGTGCCAGCTGGAGGTTCACTTCATATTGCCTATAAGAAGTATATATAAATGATTGCTTTTTTTAATACAAGGACAATTTTCTAAAAACAACAGCAACAACAACAAAAAAACAAGCAAAAAAATAAAAAACAAAAAAACCATACCACCTCCTCTCCAAACAGAAACCCATCTGTAAGACGTGCAGACCAATTTGTTTTCAAACCACAGGAAAACATATGCACATACCGCATAGCATCTGTCACGGTGTGGGCAGATGTGTTCTCAGTTCTGCAGTTCTGTCGCTCCCGACGAGTCATACTCTGCTTTTGGACATCCTGTTTGACAGGTCATGGCTTGACTGGAGAACCAAACTCTCATTTTTGTTTCAGCGACTAACCTGTAGGGCTACTATGTAATTTAAGAACTTGACAGAGAAAAGAATATTAAGAAATAAAGTATCCAGACCCTAATTTACCCTTTTGAGCCTCTTTCTTATACAAGGCAAGATGAACAATTAGAGTCATAAACATCATGGGCCTATGATACAAAAAAAGATCAGTCCCATTGCTTTTGTTACATGCCTTGGCATTGCTATAGCTGTCTCATTATTTGTCCTATGGCTTAATAGCTTTGAATTTTGACTTTGTTTTGCATAAATAAATTCACTCTTTAAAAAAGTTAAAAATGCAAAATTTAGTTGAGAATCCACTTGAAACGACTTGATATTTATAAAGATTAAACATTTTTAGGTGCTCTTGTCTAAAGGGAGATTTTTTTTCTTAAATAGACCGTCCGAATGGAAAGGACAGGACTAGACCACCATAGAACTGGAAACATTATGTGAGCTACAAATGCAAGCCACGGTTGTAATTTGAAACTTTCTAGCAGCCACATTAAAAAATAGTAAAAAGAATCAGGTAAAACTAATTTGAAGCATATATTTTATTTAACTCAATATATTCAAAATATTATCATTTCAACCTGCAGGCAATATTAAAACGTATTAATGAGACGTTTTACATTCTTTTCATACCAAGTCTTGGTAATCCAGGGTGTGTTTCACACTCACTCCAGACTGGCTTCGTTTCTCATGCTCAGTGGTTGTGCTGGCTCCTGGCTGCTGGATAGCACCGTGCTTGGGGAGACTCAGGTGGCGGAATGCAGCGTGGAGGAAGGAGGGAGAGGATGCGGCAGGTTTGGGCATGTGGGGAGACACTTTGATAATCCAAGATACAGTAACGTGAGGTTAGGCTGCCAGCTCATATTGCCAAAATTTGTAGCTTTGCAGGTGACTATTAAGACAGGCTGTAGAAAACAGTGTAAAATGCAGCATTTCAGCCAAAGTCTTTTCCTATTCCCCTAGTTAGTCATCTTCTATTCTTGGTAACGGATGTGCAGATCCAGGGCTCCCATTCAGGGGAAGATGTGATGCAGAGTGACTAAAGTTATGCTCAATAATTATAATAATTTTGTTCTTTTAGCCACACCTAAAGCAAAGGATCTGCATGTTTTATAATGCGTAGCTGAGGCTGTCTCCAGCCCCTTGCGGGGCTGAAAGGCAGAGCAGAGGTCCCGGAGTTGCATTCCCTCACTTTCCAGATGCAGGAAAGAGGCCACAGAGAGCCCGAGGTCACACACTGCAAGAACAGACAAAGCCATAAAAGAACCCAGAAAATGCTGTTCTGCACTCTGCTCAAACTTTATTCACAGTCTTTATGTGCTTTCTGGAGGCTGTTTTAAGGCTTTTCCACAGGGTGTGGTCCTACTCGCCTCCTGGCCTGTCTCTCTTAAGGCCTGAGATTGGGCACTCTTGAAACCCTTACATCAAACTAAAAAGTGTCTGCACAGCAAAGGAAACCATCACCAAAATAGAAGACAACCTACCAAATGGGAAAAGATAGTCACCAATGATACATCCATCAAGGGGTTAATATCCAAAATATATAAGGAACTCATGCAACTTAACACCAAAAAGACAAACAACCTGATTAAAAATGGGCAAAGGACCTGGACAGAGGCTTCTCCAAAGAGGACATACAGGTGGCCAACAGACATGTGAAAAGATAGTTAACGTCTCTAGTCATCAGAGAAATGCAAATTCCAACCACAAGGTATCTCCTCACACCTGTCAGGATGGCCATCATCAATAAATTGACAAACAGCTAGTGCTGGCCAGGATGTGGAGAAAAGGAAACCCTGATGCATTGTGGGTAGGACTGCAAATTGGTGCAGCCACTATGAAAAACACTGTGGAGTTTCCTCAAAAAATTAAAAATAGAACTACCTTATGACCCAGCAATTTCACTTCTTGGTATTTATTTAAGGAAATCTAAAACACTGATTTGAAAAGGTATATGAACCCCTATGTTCATTGCAGCGTTACTTACAATAGACAAGATGTGGAAGCAACATAAGGGTCCATCGACAGACGATTGGGTAAAGAAGAGGTGGTACATCTGTACGATGGAATATTACTAGGATGTAAAAAAAATGAAATCTTACCATTTTTGACAACAGGGATGGCCCTAGAGGGTATTATGCTAAGTGAAATTAGTCAGACAGAGAAAGGCAAATACCATCTGAGTTCACTATATGTAGAATTTAAAAAACAAAATAAATGAGCAAGTAAAACAGAAACAAATTCATAGATACAGAGAAAAAAACTGATGGTTGTCCAGTGGGAGGGGGTTGGTGGGCTGAAGTTAAAAGGTGAAGGGATTAAGAGTACAACTTGGCAATTACAAAGTAGTTATGGGGATGTAAAACACAGCATGGGGAACATAGTTAATAATATTGTAATAACTATGTATGGTATTGGGGGTACTAGACTTATTGGGGGGACGACTTGGTGAGTTATATAAATGTCTAACCACTTATGCTGTACATTTGAAACTATTATAATATTACATGCCAATTGTATTTAAAGAAAAATTTAAAGTGGAGGAGAAACAGGACACCTCTGCTACCAGGCAAGACAGCTTTGGGGTCTAGAAATATTTTGATGTAAACTATCTTTCAGAATTACATTTTTTCTTCTAAATTTTTCAGTTGCTCAACATGACGAGCATACTACTGTCTTCTCCAGAAAGTATTTCTAATGTGTTTGAGCGTTTTGCTGTGCGGCCAGCTCAGGTGCCACACCTAGAATTCCCAAGAGCTGAGAAGTCATCAGAGTCGATACGACACGGCTTCGTTTTGTCCCTGGCCTGAAATGAAAAGCGCTTGCTTTAACCAAATGGTAGGAGATGTTTTAAATTTTAAAGAAAAAAAATACAGAACCACATACAAACACCTATACCACTTGAGGAAAAATAGAGGTATTGTTTATTTGGCGACTCTCAATTTTAACCTTACAAGCTCCTGATAAATTATGAAATGTCAACAAGATAAGTTCAAATTGTCAGAGTAGAATGAAATCCTACACTCATATAAATATTTGCTGGATGAGGTAACAACAAGGCTCAGCAAAATCTGCTGTCGTTGCTGTCACCACTGCTGTGACCTCCATCACCACCACCACCGCCACCACGCCTTTTCCTCCACTACCCTTCAGGTGGTTGGGCAAAGGACCTAAGGAAACAGTGTTTAATGGGGAGGTCCCTCTGCACTTCAGGGCCATGTCCTCTCACAGTTAACAGACCTATAGAGTGGTATAAATTGGAAAGTGCAGCATTTATAAACCAATCCGCAGCCCAATAATGATGCCAAGTTATTTGCTGAGGTAGACATCAGCTAGCCTAATAGAACAGTCTAAGAAAGCAATTAACCAGGAGAGTGAAAATATGCCAGAAATGATTGTGGTTGAAAATCCTTGGGGAGTAATGAGATAGAAATTCTTAGCACTTATTTATAATGGAGAGTGGCAGAGCATGGAGGAGTGGATGGGTAGGCGATGAGTCATGTTTCCTGCGCAAGACACAATCTCAAAATAGTGAGACTGATCCTACAAAGTGTGTATGAACACCAGCCTCAGAACCAGTTACTACTTGTGGATGACCGTTGTGCTGGTTAATTTCTAAGACTGTGTCTGTAGCAGAGTGGTGCCCTGCTCACAGGGCGTTTACAAGCAGAAGCAATTAGAATAATGGTTCTTCGGCACATGGATCTCGAGCAAGTGTCTTAATTCTCTGAGCCTCAGTGGCTTCATCTGCAAAATGGGGGTAGTGCAGGATAAATTTTAAAATGCATAATTCATTACATAGGATCTTCAACACATGTTAGAAATGATGATAATGTGGACCTTGTTTACTAAGAGAATGCTTGCCTTATCTCTATTAATCTGTTTAAGCTCCCTAGGAAATAGGTACTATTATGACCTCCATTTTATAAATGAGAAGACTAAGGCTCAGAAAGATTAAGATCCCACTGCTTGCAAAAGATTTCTTCTACTATACTTTTCACTTTGGAGTGCAATTAGATTTCTTTAATGTATAAACTGTAATTTGCAATGGTTTAGACATCAATAGAAGAAGAAAATTACCCAAACACAAAATATAAATACATATAGAAGAACTCAATAGTCTGAACCAATTGGGCCACTTCAAAGGAAATGCAGTTTTATAATTTTTGAGTTTATACAGTAACCAGAAAGTGACAAAGAAGTGCTTGCGGTTCAGGGCCAGATTTAGTAGAGAGATAAAGATGATTAGCATATCTAAGAAGTTCTTGTCTTGCCTGCACTGTGAATAAAGTGTTTTATAAATAAAAGAAATCTCATGTTGAAAACACATTATTTTCTTTGATAAGTGAATGCGTCCTTTCAAATATTATTTATACTCTTCATTGATTTACTAAGCCATTTTTAAAAAATAAATTGTACAAAAATACACTTCAGCTCAGTCCCTGCATACATGATCAAAAAAATTTAGAGGTTAAAAATGTTCAAATTGGGCATGTTCTTGAGTGAGGATTTAAAAAAAATGTTCAAATGAATGTTAAAATTTTTAATCAGCTGAACTTATTTGTCTTTTCATTCTTTAGGATACACAATGTTCTGGATAAATGTAAATTTCTAAAATGTTTTCACATGTTACAGTTAGCCAAACTTCATTTTAAAGGAATGGTTTTATTCTGGTTTTAATACGAATGGCATAGTATCAGCTATGTCCTTTGTTACCGTAGACAGTTTTTGAGCAATGTAACCTTTTCTCAAATGAAATACTTATGTCATTCATTAGCATTCTTTGTCGTATAAAACAGAAAAATGGAGAAGTGTCCAGACTACAGTCTTTGATGACACTGGTGTCCAATCTGCCCTTGGTTGTGGACTGGCGACTTCCACTCACTTTGGTGGGCCATGTGTGGAGTCTCTGAGCTGTTGCTGTTAACTCACGGAAAATATTTTAGTACTATGCATTCCCCTTAAAAGTTAATAAATTGTTGCAAAAAGAGTAATGAGATTTATTAAATATGGTGGTCCTGAACCATGCCAAATATTTTGTGGTTTTGTGGGAATATTGCAAAGGTAATTATTGGTATTGTAACAAGTGAGGGTCTCAGCAGATCCCAGCTGTTGAACACATGACGGTTACTTGGGAGGACAAATAGCAATATTTTCCCATCTCTAAAGCACATTCTGCTCTTGACTTGTCTGCATGACTACAATGAACCACAGTGGGAATTACACATAAAGAAAGGAGACTGAAGAACTAGATTTTCTTTTCATTTGGTTGATATCTGTCCAGGGTTAAATTTTTCCTATCACCTAAACTCTCTATCAGTATTTTAATTCCATTTTGATAGGATATATTTCTTTATAAAAGTCAGCCGTACATTTGCAATAATTTTTATTATGTGGTATCTGGTGTTTACTGCACATTTGTGTATATAACTAAAGTGAATGTTCAACAAATAACTTTTAAGCATCTGCTTTATGCCCAGCACCACCTTCACAAGCAAAGGAAAAGCACTAGGCACTGTTCTTCGAGAACTTTGTCTGGGTGGAGAGATAAGACATAGTTATCCAGAATCATAGACACGTAGAGCTGGAAGGGACTTCAGAGATAATGCAGTCTCGGGGCTGTATATTCAAACTCCAACAGAGAGTTAACATAAACAAGTGAAGTGCCCAGGCCAGCTGGACACCAGGTCGTGCCAGAGTCCCTACCCCTTCGGAGCGGATTTGCTGCCACGCAGAAATGTAGTGCT
Source organism: Carollia perspicillata (assembly GCA_004027735.1). NCBI lineage: Eukaryota > Metazoa > Chordata > Mammalia > Chiroptera > Phyllostomidae > Carollia > Carollia perspicillata. The sequence goes on from PVKM010002849.1 coordinate 50,442, forward strand.
CTTGTTGTCCGAGCTGTTGATTTCTTTTTTTCTGAGAGGGTAGAATTCCAAGTTCTCGAAAAATTTCCCAATTTTCAAACATCGCTAACTAATTGGAGTTTTACTAATGCCAAAGGAAACATATCTGTGGGGCTTATTCAACCTGTGGGCTGCCATTTTGCAATCCCTGGTCTAGACTCACTCTTTCATGTCACAGATGTGGGGGACGGCCTGTCCCGAATCTGGCGTTCTTCAGCAGGATTCTCAGTCCAACGTTTTCATCACTTAACTACACCTCTTTTTCAATAAGAAAACAATTAGATGACTCAAAAAGAAAAAAAATATATAGTTATAAAGCAACATGATAAGAAAAATTTTAAGCACAAGAAAATATGAAAATTATGGGGGTAAATCCCGTGGGAAGGAGAAGTAATACGATTGCTCCGGGCAGGAGGGATGAGAAAAGGCTTTTACAAGTGGCATTTGAGCCAGATCTGAAAGGAAGTGACTGATACAAACTGATAAAAAGTAACAGTAAAGGGAATGTAGTAGAGAGGACGGAATGAAGAAAACCGGTGACGAGGAATATGCAAATGGACATGTAAAACAGCATAGAGGATGGCTTGGGAGGGGATAAAAATTATGTCACTATAATTCACCGAACAGTATTTCTTGAGCTCGAACTGGTGGCCAGGCACTGTTCCAGACCCAAGGGCAGCAGCCGTGGACAAGAAAGCCAAGGTCTGGGTTCTTGTGGACTGTTGTTGTTTTTGTTTTTTGCCCCAGTGGCACAAACAGGTGATACACAAGTGAAAAATCATACAAAGTACTATGAATATAATAAAACTAAGAGATGGGACAGGGGCAGCTGTGAATGTATGGCAGACAGGGTGAGCGGGGAGGGCCTCTCTGAGGAGAGGGCGTTTGCACTGAGTTCCCAGTGATGAGAAGAAGCCCGTCACGCGATGACCTGGGCAAAGAGCTTTCAAGGCAGAAAGAAAAGCTACTGCAAAGGGCCTTGGAGGGAGGGAACAGAAAGACCGGAGTGAGCCACGGCAGCGTGAGCTGCGGTGAGCAAGGTAGGAAGCGAGGTCTGAACTCTGAACAACAGGCCGATACTTCCTGGGCCTTGGCAGGGAGTCTGGAGTGAAACGCAGTTTCCCTCAGAGAAGCGCCCAATTTGATGATAAGTGGACAGTTGCCAACAAGAAAATAGATTTGACAAGAAAAGGAGGTAGATAATGGAAGTTCTGGACTAGAAGCTGATGAAATGCAGTCGATGGAGAGGAGATGCTATAGATGACAGTGGGCGGGAGAACAATGATGCAAAAGGTGAGTGGGAGTCTACTGTGCCTGCCGAGCTCTGCGTGCAGGCGGAGGGGCAAGTCCAGGTATGAGAACGGATTAGGATTCTGCCGGCAGTGGTGGAAATGGGGCGGAGAAAGCAAGTAGCACGCACACTAACGGGATGAACTGACGCAAGTCAGCACCGCCAGAAGAGGAAACTTGTGAGGGACCGTCAGGTTGCAAAGTTGGAGGCTGTTTTGGAAGTGGCCTTGGTGACTAAGATGGAGAGAAGTCTATCGGAATGTTAACTTTTAGGGGACCATGAGACACATACTGTGAGAAATTAGGAAAACAAAACTAGAGAGGCCTTGGGAGTGACCGGTCAGGGCAGGAGAGAGGTTGGGAACTTCTTTTTTGTATTAACAGAAATTGAGGCTCACAGAGAAGCAAAACTGCCAGAAGGTGATGTGAAGAAGAGAAGTAAACCCCGAGTGTATCTCCAGCAAGGTGGAGAGTGCAGTGTAACTATGTGTTCGTTGTGTTTTGTTTTTCAAATTGGTCTGTTCAATCAAGGAAAAAAATCACAAAGCTCCTTTGTCAACTTGGGCTTGGAAAAAAAACCACAACAGTGTGTTTGAAACAAGCAGCCATTCTATATCAATGTAACAAACACTAATATGTTTTACTCCAAGTAAGTGTTATTTGAAGCAAAATTCCAACAAACAAAACATAGACTCAGTTGGATGGCTTCTGTCTAATTTTTATATTTCCTATTGATGATTACTTAGTGTTCGAGTGTGAATCTGAGTATTTTCCTATGGTCTTTAGCCCCTCTATACAGTCTAGCGAGGCTGAGTGTCCTAAACTTGAAAGCTCTGAGTTTGAAAACAGAGCAAAACAAAAGTTTAGGCAGAGTTTTAAACCAGCATTATTCCTAATTTAGCATTGCATTAATTTTATCTTTTAACACAAATTTTAAAATATTTTTTTTCATACCCACAAATATCTATTGAGTGCCTGTATGCAAGAATGAAGAGGACATGGGGCTCTCACGGGGCTCACTGTCTCACTCACAAAAATGCAATTTGATCAGCTCTTCCATCGCAGAGGAATAAGTGCTTTACCAAAGCACAGAAGAAGCAGCTGATGGTTTAGTAGTGCCATGCTTAGCCATTGTGAATTCCTCCGAAAAAGTGGACTTGAGCCCATAAAATAAACGTAGAAAAAAAGGACCAAGGTCCAATTTTGCTATTCAAAATGCCAGATTGTGCCTTTCTTGAGGAAATTCTGAGAAAATCAGGTCATTTAGGAAAATTCTAAAGAATTTCTTTCAATTACTTAAAAATGCTCCCATTTTTTTTTTTGTTTTGATTTTGAAGAACATCACCGTGCTTTTGTAAATATTAAACATGCTCACCAATGCACATCATGAGGAACTGAGACAAGGCACACAGTACAAATGTGAACACGAAAGATATCATCTCGCTCTCCACCACTTTATGATGATATTATCATTATTAAGATTAGAAAACCACTTCCTAGATGCTTGTATGCATATACAGAGACGGAAGGATTGATTGATAGAAGGGCAGAAAAGGAGGAGGAAGATGAAGCATGCTGTTATAAAAGTTAGGCTCTGTGGTGCTATTTTCAATAAAATACGTTACATGTAATCGTATCTGAATTTCACTAGAAGAAAAGGCAGAAAGAAAAGGCGGGGGGAGAGGCAGAATGAGTGTCAGGAAGGACCAGGAGCTGCTGGACCTCTTCCTCTAGGGCCATGCTGTTGCAGATTAGGTGCGCTGACCTTTATGACTTTGGAGTTTATTAGCTTTTTAAAATGTGGTGTTGAGGTACGGCTTCGTTTTGATATATCACCCTTGTTAACCTTCCATGTTTAGTCCCATTTAGTTATAACTTCTGAGATTGCTTTCTATCATGAGGACATGTTTCCCACTGATTTGTGTAAAAACTAACAAAGATAATTCTTCTGCATGGCTCTGATGTACATAAATTTCAGTCAGCAGGTTTTAATGACATCACACCAGACCCCCAACAACATAGCTCAAATTTTAGCTACCAAGCTGTACATGGTATATTTGCTCCTAGCACTTCAGTACACTAATCACTAAGTAAGTAACAGATGTACGTTAGGATCCCTGACCCATCACACCACTTCCTTCTAAGCCTGTATGGTTACCTCACACCTGTGATTCAGTTCACCCACAGACAGCAGAGCGTGCGGTTGCATTGCCTCCCTGTCTCCCAGTGATGAACCTCTGTGACCTTTTACAGAGATGGCTAATCAAAAGAGTGACGTGACCGACCAAGATGAAAGTGCACCAAGGTAACAAAAAGAGATAAAGCTGGAAGTGAAACTGGAATCCAGTGTAAATGCAGTTGTAGAAGAAACAGCTGACCATGGGATGTTGACACGGCAGCAGCGTGAACCCCTCTAGATAAGCAGCCAAGGTCACCTAGTGAAGGTGAACTTAGCGACATTAATGAGGACAGTGGTTGTGATGAAGGGGATGATCATGTCCTGAAGGAAAGGGACCCCAGAGAAATACTTCACAGTACAGAAGCTCTTGGAGACATTTCATGACATTGAACATGCAAAGGATAAAATGTTGGAAGCTGATCCAGATTTAGAAAGGTTTAGAAACTGTATATGTATCCAGATATACAGTTTTGCCAATGTATAGAAAAGATGTATAGTAAGTTATATAATGAGAAGAAGGCAAGTACTGTAGAGACAACTTTTGATACTATTTTACAAGAAAATAAAATACTTTAATACAAGATATTTCTAGTGTTTTCGATTTTAGTTCACTCAAGGTTAGTTTTCACTATTTTTCCATTTTCCTGTATATTTATAACTGGTCTTACAGAGTTTTTGTTTTCACAAAATTTTCTAAAAGTTGTGAAATAATCACAATTTTTCTGTTGATTATTAAAGTTACTTTGCATGGCTTCAGCTTGCATAATCATTTTTACTGTCCAACACTCATGCAAAGTGAGGTCTGCCTGTATTTAATTATATTGTGCAAATTAAAACTTAAGTATATTTTGTTCCCATTTTAGGTGTCTTGACTTTTCAACTGAATTTTAAACTGCTTAATTGCAGAAATAAGGCAAACCTTCTGCTCCTACATTGCCTGCTCCACCTAGCATAACACTGAATATTTGCTTAAGTAGTATTTATTGGTTTACTAGTTAGTTGTCTTAATGTTGAATGATAGGGCTTTTATAAAGCCTAAAGTCATAATAATAAATATTATGCCTTTCACTAGAGTGTAAGCTTTACCCATTTTATTTTCCACTGTTAGGGCAACAAAGCGTGGCTCTCAGGTTGCACCCTACCAGCTCCAGGGTGCACTGGTTCTTTGGATGATGATGCATATGGGGGCCTTTGGTCTGCGTTGTGCAGACTCTGTATAATCCCCAGCCCTGATGCCTAACCCGAGCATCTAGAACAATGCTCACCACACCCAAGTACATCATAAATACTTATTAATTGAATGTAATTAATAATAATTACTAGGACTGTGCACTGCACATTACTTTGTGACAGATGTCTTCCATAAACGGTCTTATTTTGTCCTTAGAACAATCGCATCTCCCCTTTTTCACAGATGAGAAAAGCTTGGCTCAGAGAGATTAAGTGACTCATCTAGCCAGGCAAAGCGGGAGCTGGAATTAGAATACAGCGCTGTTTGATTCTAATGTGTCTCAACCACTGCATTGCTAATACACTGACATCAGTGACATCTTTCGAAAAAGGTGATGCAATTAAAGATTTCTTTATGTTTCAGAAAATCACTTGGTTTTCTCCTTCGGCACTTCACTACACAAACAACTTTATAGGTGTGCCTGGGCTAATAAACCATTGACTGCAGGGGAAGAAGTATCGCTGTATTCACCGCATGTCAGATCAACCTCAGCAGGCTCTTCAGGGGAAGGGTCACATGGTGCATGAAACCTGAAGAGAAGCCATCAGAGGTGGTGATGTAACTGCGTAAAGCCTCTGTTGCTGGAGGGCCGTGGGCACTGTCCAGTTGGCGGATGCCCCTGCTTCAAACCTGTTTTCTTTCTCCTTGTATGTAATCAAATATTCTTTTGACTACTCTTCTCCCCACTGAATATATGTCATATATATGCTGTTTGGTGGAAAGAGTTCGTCTGAGTTCACTGTTGAACAGAACATGGCCTGCTACCTAATTTCTCTGTCTGCTCTCTCTGTCTGTCTCTGTCACTCTCTGTTCTCTCTGGGGGTCTTGCTGTCACTCACTGGCCCACGTCCATCCCTTTTCTCTCCCTAGATTTCTGTGCTAAAACTGCTTTTTAAGATCAGGCGTTTACTCTTTGCTGTTTGTTTAACTCTTAGCCTTTGCTATGTGCTTTTCCCAGTGCTCTTTTCTGGTGGTTCATTATGTCATCCATCAAATCTTCAGAGTTTTCTTCCTTTCTCTTTACACTAGAAGATCCCATTGCCTTCAATTGCATTTAGTGAATGCTCGGTTAAGGTGGTACCTTGGCCTGTGTTTTAGTGGGGAGGACATTAAACAGAATAGTAAGGAAAGGAATAAGCAATATAAAGTTCGAGAGATAAGTGCTATTATAGAAAAAGCTTTTCCTCTACTCTCTTATGTTGTGTAGCTAGGGCCTGCAAATTAAGCTAACAAATGATAAATAAGCAGGAGAAAAAGCATATACATTTTATCTCATGTTAATATTTTTACATGGCATGGGGTAGTGGTGGGGGCTTCATAGGAAAGAAGTTAGACTCCCAAAGAAGCACTTAGCCTTTGGGGCTTATTCAGCACCTTAATAAAAGATAGATTGAGAGATAACTAGACAAAGGAAAGGGGTTTGGGCTTCTGGGGTGTTACACTGAGAGAAAGTGACTAGGAAATATAAGGGGGAAAATAGGGAAGGAAACAGTTATTTTTAATAAGATTTGTTTGTGCAGACTCATCTTGGTGTCAACTCTCTATCTCCTGTAATAAGAATGTTCTCTTCTTCCTGGTCCAGGAGGGCATCTTTCTCACAGGAAGTTTATGGCCTGCTTTTAGGAAGAAAGGGGGAAGGACAGAGAGCTCCTCCTGCCTCTGTGGTTTTTTGGTTGCCTTCAGCTCAAAATCAATATGCCAGAGCAGCATATTTGGGGGTGCATATTCCCATCCCCTCACTATGTAAGCCATAAATTGGTATTATGATGGGGTGGGGATGCACTACTCTAAATAGGGTGATTAGGGAAGGTTTTTCTTAGGAAATGATATTAACTCTGAGAACTGGCAAGTCCTATTTTGAGCGGGCAAGATCCCAGGAGAAGGAAGAGCATTGCTACCCTGGCAATGAACTTGGCAGCAATGAACTTGTTTTGCTGAAGAACAAAGTGGGCCAGAGGGTCAGTGGGAGGTGATCAAGAGTGAATGAAGAGAAGGGGACATCAGGGAATAGTCAGGGGCCAAAGGAAGGACCCTGCTAGAGGTGTGTCTGGGGAACTTACAAGAGTGACCTAAGCCGGTGTATTTTTAAAAGCTCACTTAAAGTTTGTGAAAAATAGATTTTAGGAGGCGGGAGGGTAAATACAGGATATCTAGTTGGGAGGTGCATATCGTATTTAGTCCAGGTGAGAGATGATAATGGCTTGGACTAGGTGGTACCAGTGGAGATGGAAAAAATGTGTAGATTTAGAATACATTTTGGAAGGAGAGCCACCAGGACTTGCTGATGAAGTAGATGGATACAGAGAAAGGGGGAAGGAAGGAATAAAAAAATGGCTGTACAGATTTTGGCTTGAGCACTGTGATGTGTTTATGGAGACAAGGAAGAGCAGAGGAGGAGCAGGTGGGGGATGAGGAATTAAGAGTTCTGTTTGTACATGTTTGGTGTGACACGCCCGGTAGATATTCCAGGGGAGAGGTGTCGAGCTTGGAGTTCCGGGGAAGTGGGCATCTTTTGCCTCTAGGTTTGGAGAAGGGTTTAAAGAGCGAACAGTTGAAGGGAAATAACAACATATCTATCTTGAAATTAGGATTATATCTTCATTAATTTGTGTTTGGATCAGCTGCTTCATTCTGGAAAGCAAATGCCTGGTGACAGCAGGTTAATATGAGAGGACACGTTTGACATTTGCTGTCAGGTCAGCAGAGATAGTATTTTTCAGAGCAGGATTCTCCAAGTGTGCATCCCAGAATGTTCCAAACAATTTTCTAGTGGACACTTAGATGGACTGGATTTAAATCCAAACTCCCTCACTTACTAACTTACTAACATCAGTGTTTTCTTGTATATAAAATGGAGATAATATCGACGTTGCAAGGCTGATTTCAGCAGCAGCCACTTTTGGCTTCTGTGGACATTATGTTAAAGGAGACATGAGAGGAGTAGTGGTTATATTGGTCTCTGGCTCCCAGAGCTGGCCTTGACCTGAGCTGGGCTGGCCTCGAAGGCCCTGGCTAAGGCACTCAACACAGCGCTACAGGGAAGGTTCAGGCCTCCCCATTGCCTCCTCCACTCTGAGATGTGCAGTGAAGATAGCGAGGCCCGGCTGGCAGCCGGGAGTGGATGATCATTTCACAGGCTCAGAGAAGGGTGTGGAGTAGATCCGAGTCTTTGCCTGGGGCTAGTGAGACTTGCCTTGAGAAAGACTGAAGTCCCTAATGCAGTAGTTCTCAAATTCGTATGCGTTGAAATCCCCCGGAGGGCTTCTGAAAGCATAGATTACTGGGCCCCACTCCCAGAATTTTAAATTCAGTAGGTGTTGGATGAAGCCCAGGAATTTGTATTTTATCAAGTTTCCAGGTGCTGCACATGCTCCAAGGACCACACTTGAAGGGAACGCCTGCCCTCCTGCCTCTTGGAGACTTGAGGCAGTATGTGTGACTGGGATACCATGTTCTATACCTTGTCATCAATGTCAGTAACAACATTAACACTGAATACTACACCCTCAACCTGGGGGCGGGGAAACTGCCCCTAAATATACTTCTCTCAGCTGCAGAGGGACACTTTTAATAGCCCTGGCTTTCAACATCAATTGAAATTCGAATCACAGGAGAAATGAAAAATGCAGAAAAGTAGGAAAGTGCCTTAAAAAGCACCTCCTCCTCAGCTATACACCAACCCCGGGGGCCTGGTCTCCCCAGATGGGACCCCTGCATCCTCATTAGATTGGATGCAACTATAGAAACTGGGCCCAGGCTGCAGGCTGGACCTCAACTACCACAACTCTCATGCTCTCTCTGAAATGGTACCCTTCCTTGTGGAGATCTGTGTGGAATACCTTAAGAATTTCATCTGGGGCTTTTGGTCATGCTGCAGGCAGCCAAAACTGGCCAAGAGCAAAGAGAAGCCTTGGAGTTTTCTTAATCCCAGCCCTACAAGACTCTCATTTCTACTCTGTAGACAACAAGAATAAGGTACTTTTGTTCTTGAATAGGTTCTGAATAGTGTCCTTTTTCTCCGTATTTCCTGGAGGAAAGTCATCATTCAGGTTTGATTCCTTTGGTTCTTCTGAGCCTGGATCTTGCTATCAGAGCCCATAGTGTTCTCCTCAGAGGTTTTCTCGATGTCTGGCACCTAAATCTCCTTTCTCATTGTGCCACAATCTCTTTGACTTTTCCCTCCCAAACAGCTCTCTGTTGCTGTCTCTCTGCTTTCTGGAATTCCTGGCTTTATCAGCCAGGTCAAATTATGCTGCAATAACAAACCACTCTGATGTTCTTGTGGTTTACAACAAAAGCTATTTTCTGATTTATTTCAATTTCACGTTCATGTTAATAACAGGTCAGCTTCAGGTCTGCTCCATATCATCTTTATTTGGGGACTTAGACCGAAGAAGCAAGCTCTACCTATGACACATTGGCCACATGACAGCAGAGAGAAGAGCAATGGCAGAAGCATGCAATGGCTTTTAAAACGTCTGCTAGAAATGTCAAATGTCTTTTCAATCACATTTCATTAGTCAAAGGGGGTCAGAAAGCCAAACCTAATATTACTGGTGTATGGGAAGTATAATCTTCTCTGAGTATAATCCTTCCTACAATATAGTCCTCCCCATTGGGAGGGGCTGGAAGGGAGGCACTGGACTTGTATTTGTTTTGGCAAACTGATACTAATTGAATTCTAACTTTAGGCGTCTAAGATAGTAGTGATCTGCTCCTTTCGTAGCCTCCCTGTTTTCATTTCCCATTGTACTTAATTTTCTTTGTGTCATTCAAGCCCTAATCAGCTTCTTGGGATTCTGCAAATGATCTTAAACCACCCTTGACTGCGAGATTGAGAAAAGAAAGAAAGAAGTGAAACAAGGAAAAAGAGGAAAAGAAGCTACTTTATTTCAGAACTTTAAACTAACATATTTCTAAACTAACATATAGATTAGAACAAACCTATGCTCCCAAGGAAAAGATTGTCTGCCCTCCTTGGCCCTGGCGAATGACAGTGCCAGTTGTCTGTGGCCATTTCCCACCCCTGGTTGTGTTTATTGTGATCACGCACAGATGTGGGGTTACTTTATCAACATTCTCGACTCCTTTGTGTTCAGAAAGTACAAAGGCTGTGAGCCTGTTGGAAGAGCAAGTAAGAAGATACATATGGCTATGATGGAAACGAAAGTGTGGAGAATAAACATTTTAAATGAGGAGAAAATGATGAGAGTTGCATGTGTGTAAGGGATGAATTGTTTCACAGAAGGAACAGCTCTGAAGGACAAAAAGAATCAGGCAGCAATTGAAGAGCTGGGCTTTGCAATCAAGAGTAATCAGCAAGCGATGAGGCGAAGTGATTAACAAAATGGAAAACCTGGCGCACCAGTCAGATGATCAGAATCAACACAGATGTCCTTTAGCCTGTGTTAATTCAGGGGAAGGCCAGGAATTCGCTTGAGAACTTAAAGGCTAAATATGTTTGTTGTCGACCAAGGCCAGGCCTGCCTGCAAAATAAGTGGAAAACTCCTACACGCTGCCGCCCAGGTGTAGATAAGGAGAGATGGCCCCAGGCTTGGCACAGCAAACATTTCAAGGTCTAGTATCTGGACATTAGCCTGAATGAAGTAGCTCACTATGTAACTGCATTTTTGCCTTATATGGTAGCATAAATTGTTTCTGGTTGCTAATGTGGCCAGAGGTATGAAAGATAGTGAGCCCACACTTCTGGGCTCCCCTGACCTCCCAGACATCTCGCTCTCTTCAGGCTGCCAAGACCATCAAATTTATGGTGTCTCTATGAAAAACCAAGGGGGCAATGGCAAGCTGCATGTGCCTTACTTCATGTCTATCCTTTGCTCCAAAACATGCCGCTTTGGAAGTGAATCAAAGTGCAGTTTCTTTGAACTGACTCACAATGTCATTCTTGCCCAGCCTCTCACCTAGGCCAGGCTCTATGTTCTGACTGCATGGGGTGAAAATGCCATCCAGGAAGTGCTTGTTAAAAACCACATGTGGTCCTTTGGTTCAAGGCCTGGCCCCATCTGCAGTGTCAAATAAGTAGTAAGTGCAGATATTTTATCTCCTGAAGTCAGGGGATGACTGCCTCAAGAGTTTTTCAATGATCTATTTTGGTGGAGAAAATGCCCAACAGTACATATGTGTCAGTAGACAGAGAGGACAAGGGCATCTGATTTAAGTTTTGATAATCGTGTAACTCCTCTTAGGAAGAAACGTGTTCATTTATTACAAGCTTAAACTCCTCTGAATCACATTAGACAATGGCAATGGAACCCGGATCCCACCTGCTTGGCCTCTTCCTTTCCCTCTGAAAATCTCCCCACAACTCCCTTTACCAACCCCCAGGGCTCCTTACAACACAGTGCGAACAGCATTGCCCTGTCTTATGCAATCTTAGCAAATTATAGTCCAAAGTGGGACACCTTTGAGCATGAAAGGGAGCATG